>PKRV01000795.1:309218-333318 GCA_003709505.1 Hyphantria cunea | reverse complement strand
ATATATATATTCCTTATACACTGTGGTATTGTTTTAGCAACATAATAAAATAGCACTATATTAAGAAATGAACTTATACGAATCATGCGGTCGGTGGGGTGATTAAAGACGTCTAGGGCTGGGCTGTTGTCGGGCGGTAGATCGAGGTGACGGACGGAGCAACGGCACCTGAGTCCGGCCGACACCAAAGCGCCCTAATGGCCTGTCGCTCGTCCATCCGCGCCGTGATTGATCGACACACCCTGTGACGTGTGCACACACATCGCTTAAATCGCTTTCAGGGTATCACGCGTAATCCATTACAGATATCCAAATTTGTAGCATTAACGTCAGTACAGCTGTCATTTCTGTATTTTTGGATGTTTTCAAATGCATTGCAAGTAAATATTTCCATCGTCAATATCCATTCCCAACAATAACTACGAACTGAGAAAAGTACTTACTACTACTAACTTTTAAAATAAAAATGTTCTATAAAGTCCATATCTTTAAAACGTTTGAACAAATATTAAGACTGCGATCTCGTATTTTTAAGGAAAGTATACTGTAAATTTAGGTTTTATTAGTAAACTTTTTGCTTCTACTACACTACGATTAAAACATTTTGGTTTTGTGTTTTTATGTTGGACAATTTACTTAAAAAGGCCATAGAAAAGGGACAATCGAAATAAAATCGTTTATTTACATCGGTAATTTTTTTTTGCGAGTAAGACTTTGCTACTTTCACAACAAGAAATCCTTAAATGAAACAAGAAGTACGTAAGAACAGTGAGCCCTAAAAAAACCAAAGGGTTGCGCATACCGCGGTTGGCATTACTCTCGCAATAATGTATTTCTTTATTTGTATGTTTGTCGCGGGCTAAAAAAATATGTATATTTTCACATTAGTGTAGTGATATTTTATTCGCCGCCTTTCAATTACCAAAAATTGTTCGATTGATAGGTTCGATTTGCTTAGTACAATCGAGGTTTTAAACGTAATAAATTAAATAAGTTAAAGCAAGATAATTTTAACCAGGCATAACGTGTAGGCAGGTGAATAACACGAAAATATGACCTCTCTTACTTATTATTAAATTTAAATCTTATATATAGAACAACCCTTCGAAAGACCGTTTTTGTATACTCCTGTGTAGGTTCTTGCGGAATTTACTTGGACTTATGGCCAAAGCGGATAATGTTTCATATTCATATCCTTTGTTACACAGAACATAGATAATACATATCATACAACAAGTTGAGACAAAAGGTAAGAAACAGAAAAAAAAACCTACAAAGGCGGGCTTAACCCATTAATAAATTTTCTTGCAGTATACGTTGAGAGCATGGGCGTAGCTACGATTTCTTTTAGAGTAGGGCAAAATCAAAAGTAAATAACATTCCACCTCTTGGTCTTAAGAAAATAATTAAAGAAGTTTATTTCAGCTCTCTCTTTCAAACTTACTTTCAAGTTTTTCAGTCAGTCCGCAAAGGTCAGTGCTTAGTAGGTATTTAAAGAAATAATTAATGACAAACAATTGGATGAAACTAACAAGTCTCTTTGAATTGATTGCCAACTTTTGTGGAGTTCTGTGATTTGAAATTTGACTGTCAAAGAGATTTGGCAAAGAGCGAAAATTGTACGCAAGGGACCTGGTGCGCTTCACGCCCAATGCACGAGTGGATTGGTAATTTACGGCTATTTTAGTAATTTAGAAAAAATCATAATGTTCCGTTACGGACTTTTGCATCCAAATTCACTCACCTACCAGTACAGCCGTTTTTGAGAGTTAAGTATGAAGAAATATAGAAAAAAATCAATGATCATAAATATGAATAATCTACACTAAGCATAGATGCTTTACCTTGATTAAATTACAGAAACAGAAAAAAACTGCGATATAATCAAATTTGGTAACGAGTTCTACAGTAACAAGGCCGAGTTGTTGAAGTGGAAGTGATCAATTTTCTCAACAATTTCACCGTCATCTTGAATCTTTTCAGAGGCACAAAACATTTAGCCAATTCAGCGCACAGGGACCGACCGTGATAATAGACCCTGTTGGCTGGGAGGGGCAGTCATCGCAAACATAAGCCATTAGCGTATTGTTACTGCCTTTTCAGCTGTACCCTCCATTTTCGGAGTTTTTGTCAAGTGTCTTCGAGTATCCTATACCCAAATAAATAACATTTTGAAACGCCAAATCTTACGTAACAGAAATTTTTACAAAAGAAATTTAAGGAACAATACATTTAAAACAGGTCAGGATTTACGTGCAAAATGGATTCTTCCGACCAAATAATCTGTGTATATATGTATCTGTATTTCAGGTGAACAAACACAGAAAGCAACAGTTTAATCGTATGAATATATTTTACTTTGTACCATATATATATTCAAATGTCCTGCGGTCATTTGGAGACGGCTGAAACAGGTACACTGGTGTAACCACAAGCTCTTGGACAGGTCGCGTGCGGTCGCCAGACGATAGCGGCGTGTAGCAAGCCATTCTAGTTTGAACAAAGGTTCCCTGATCTAATCAACGCAACAATACACCTCGGATAACTCCACAATTAAGCTGGAAAATAAACCGTCAGCTACCCGTACATATAGCCACCCGTATATCTGATATTTTAAATTACAAACAATATTACACGGCATGGATACAAACGAGTCCATTGTAGGTCGTGTCATCGGGTGCGGCCGACAGCTGTTTTAGATAACGTGTGACCTCTCTAGAATAAAGCGTTTCGCAAATGATTATACTCACAATGTCGACCACACATCGTTCTCACAAACAAAAACAGTATAGGAAAATGTAGAGATTAAAACTAGAACATTGTACGCCACTATGTGTATGTAGTTTAATTGAAATGATGATTTTATGCAAATAAATTACATTAAATATTTGCATTATATTTTTTCGTTCGCGCATAATAGTGTAAAAATACACAACGCATTCATTTAGACATTCATTTGTTTATATTACTGAAAAATAAATTAAGAACACGTGAATTACATTCAAATAACTATGCAAATGATCACATTATCTGCTCAAATCTCGATCTTCCCTTGGAAAGAGTTAGAAGTGGCTTAAATTCAACGAATACAAAGCTTTATACTGATGACGAGAACGAGTGATGACTTAATCGAAGAAGACTCATCAAAGCTCACAAATGACCTATTTAATGTTTTCTATTTCATTGTCATAGAATGTTTTCAGTCAAAACCATATCTAATACATATATTGTAAGTCAATCCTTAACGAATACAAAGAAAAGTATCTATCTTGTTTTATTTATTCCCTTGAATGGCTTTGATCTTTGGCCTTTTGAAACACTCAGGCTCTCAAAATATTTACATTAAATAAAGGGTTTTATATCTAAGAGTTCAACGTTGAAATACTAATAGCGAGTTTACATTACACGATGTCGGCATTCATAATGCATAAGTGTCATCTCTGACACGGGTAATACGGTTATTATTCAAAAGGGTACAAGTATATCTAGGTATCTAGTGTTTAAGAGAGTTGTCATTGAATTTCTTTCGGTAGCGACCTCAATATGTTCAACTTCGAGTAAATAGCATATATATTTGTTCAACTGTGGTTTTACATTATTCTTGCTATAATATTTCAAAATAAATTTGGTTATAACACGCAAAAATCTCTCACGACTATCGTCTTAACATTTCGAAGTACTAAAAATTCATGTATAGAGCCTAAGCAGGATCATCTGTTTTTTTTTTATTTATGAGCCTACCAAAGTGACTCTACTCTGACTGATTGAAAGCACGAGCCGAATCCAATGGTTGTGTCACCATACTCATTGCAAATGTAGACAATGCAACAATACAGTTTAATCAATATTTGCCGTTTAAGACATGAAGAAATTAAGAATATTGTATTGTTTAAAACTTAACACGTTTTATCTTTCTTACTGTATAAGAACTGCTTTACGTTCCTCTACCATAATCTGTTGACACATACTTGGCAAACTTTAACAACAGACCAAGGTGTATTGACCTACGAGCAACTGGTAAACTTAAATAGAAGTGTCTATAAGGGATTTCAATTTGAGCAGAACACATTAAGATCTGTGAAATTTGTAGAAAGCACTATTTAAGAATAGTGCTATCTACAAATATATGTTCAATATTGAAGTGAAAACTTCATTAGCACTTTTTGGGTAAAAAAATTAAGGGACTCGCGTCATTGTCACCGCTCGCTTCCCATGTGTATACTGTGTACATTTGTACGTAGATTAACCTTTCTGCGTTACTAGTGTACATTATATATATATATATATACAAAGAATTTATATCTTTACATATACATATGTATAGTTTTCACTTCTATTGGCAGTCCCCAAAAACTGCCCCGCATGTTTTTTTTTGCAGTTATAATAGACAATTTGAGACTATATACTCAAACATTTTTACTACGTAAGCTTTAAGTTTCTTTCTCTTTACGAATAAGATTAACCTGTTAACTATGGTCTCAACTATGGGTATGAGACATTATATGTGCTTGAATTATGCATTACTAAGGTTCATTGGCCTCATTGGTTTCGTAACATTTTTATTTGTAATAACAAAGCGAGCCTAGACCCGCCAAATTGCAAAACTGCTATCGATATACCTACTACACTACATTTTAGCATACTAAAACGACAACCAAAAAAAATCATTGATATGTTGTTTTGATTTTATTTAATTGAAGACAATATTTTTCTGAATATTGTGAAGTGAACTTTTTGTCTACAAACGAAATTATATTATAAAACGTATTGCCCAAAAGAAAAATTATTTATGCGACTGCAAACACCAATGGTAAGTTGCCAGTATGCATTTGCATAGAACTAACAGATACAGAACAGAAATTGAGAACTAAGACTAAAGAGGAACCAGGAATGGTGTGAGTACTTACTATGCGGATATGATAGGCGTTACGTAACTCGAGCATAACTGTCATTTCATGATATTACTAACATCTGTGCTCCGCAATCTCGTGTACTTTAAATTAGATTACTTATATACCTACTTGAGTATATATATAACAACCTAAGTAAATATGTATTATAAAATTAGTATTTGCCACAACACAAAAAAAAAACTTTGTGAAATTATTGAAAGAAGAAATCAAACGAGATTAGTCATTATATGAGAATGATGCATTCTCGTAAAATTGTAAATTATAAAAAGGACACAAATCGTCAAGAAACACTAGGCATTCAAAATAGTTTGAACCCAGCAATACCAAAGATTTTATTTAAAAAGCATTCGGTACAAAGACTGTATTTATTAAATAGATACCTACAAAGAGTAATTCGATAGGCTCTTGTATTAGGCAAGCCTTTCTGTCCGTTCCGGTCCTGTGGTCGGGAGCCAAAATGTCCAACGTCACAACCGGGTCGAGTGTGACTGACAAGCATACGAGATAATGCGCTCACTGCCTAGACAAAGCGATGGCGCCTGATTTAATCAACGATTCTATACGAAGATCCTATGTAAGCACCTATTCGCCCGGTGACAGATATAGTAAGTGGGACGTGACTGTCATTCCTCTTATAAACCAGAGGTAATAAATTATGTATACGAGTAATAAATCGAACATGCTTTTAGCAAAAATAGTTACGTGGAAAATAATAAATCAAGAACGTGGAAAATAATTAGCTTAGGTGTTGAATATAATAGATGTTAAAGACTAAAAGAATGCGTATTGTGTTTTTATGCTAATGTCCGATGGCGTGTGATTAATGTACGTGTCAAAAATCTTGGAAAATTTTACATTTATAGCAAACCTGCTGCTAGCTGCTAGCAATATAAATATAGAAAAGCAAATTCTTGCCTTAGATTAGCCGTATGTAGTTATTACTACCCATTCATGTTGCATAATCCCTTTGAAGAAAATTAGGGTAATGTGAAGCACGCAGTATTGACGTATGTAACAAATAGGTCACCCAAGGTGGCCTCACTTTTGACACCACCGTAGATGGCCTATTCGGTCGGAGACGACGGGGGCAGAGAGGACGATGTTCCACCCGTCAGGGAATCAGAGGTAGAGGCGGCTGTTCTGCGGATCCGTTCCAACAACACCGTCCACGGGCCGGACGGGATACCAGTCCGAGTGATAGCCCGAGTGATGGCCCGAACACTCGACCATATAGCGGACCGCCTCAGGGAGGTGTTGATCGCTAGCCTGGCGTCCGGTCGCTTCCCTGAGTGCTGGAAGAGCGGAAAGCTGGTCCTAGTGAGAAAGCCGGGACCGCCTGCCGATTTGGTCGCAGCCTACAGGCCCATCGTGTTGCTGGACGAGGCGGGCAAATTGTTCGAGAGAGTACACGAGCACTTCAGCGAGGTGAGCCCCGACCTGTCAGACGCCCAATTCAGGTTCCGAGAGGGGCATTCGACGGTCGATACCGATATATACGCGCCTGAGGGCCGTGACCGAAAAGGCGGTGAGCTGTTACGGCGTCGTGTTGGCGGTGTCTCTTGCCGTCGCCAACGCCTTTAATAGTCTGCCATTGGGAGCAATAGCAATAGCTGCATCAGGGAAGCACTCCTCTATCACGGGATGCCAGCGTACCTGAGGCGGCTAATGGCAGACTATTTGGAGAAGCATACCGTCGTGTAGGACGACAGAGAGGGCGCCTTGAGACGGTGACCCATTTCGTGCGGCGTTCCGCAGGGGTCTGTCCTTGGACCACTCCTGTGGAACGTGGAGTACTAGGTCTTGCGGGTTCTTTTCCCCCCCCCCCCGGGTTGGGCGTAATTTGTTACGCCGATGACACCTTGGTCACAGCCAGGGGGGGTGAATTTCCAGGAGGCGGCGTGCCTGACCACCAAGGGAGTCTCTATGGTGGTAGGTAGCATCGAGGCGCTGGGCCAACGAGTGGCTCTGAATCAGATGGAGGTCCTATTATTCCATGGGCCCCGTCGTGAGCCGCCCCCAGTGCCTCCATAGTGGTCAACATGGTCCACGTACTGATTCGGGCCCAGATGAAATATCTGGGCCTGATCCTCTACGGTAGGTGGCCCTTCGACGAGCACTTCCGGCAGCTTGCTCCTAAGCTGGTCGACACTGACTCCGCCCTCGGGCGACTTTAGCCCAATCTGGGTGGAATCATCGAGTCGAGTCGAGTCACCGTGTCGACCGAGGCCGCGCTTTGGCCGGTACACCCCTGTGGGACTTGAAGGCGGAAGTGCTCGCCTTAGCTTATCGACGGGCGGCTGAATTCCGGGCGGAGAACGGCTATCGCCCTCCGCCCGAAGAGGTACGCGAGTGGCGTGAAGCCACCCGTCGAGCCAGTATGGCTTGTTGGTCGCCGCGGTTGGAGGCTCCACGTGCTCGCTTGGCCACCGTTTGGGCTCTTCAGTCGGTCATTCTCGAGTGGGCAGGGCGGCAGCACGGGACTCTTTCCTTCCGACTGATGCAGGTGCTTTCCGGGCACGGTTGCTTCGGGAAGTACCTGCAATCTGTCGCCAGGAGGGAATTGAGCCCCGTCTGCCATCACTGCGACTGCAGTGAGGACTCGGCCCAGCACATGCTGGCGGTGTTCCCCGCCTGTCGGGCCCTCGCTGCAGTCATAGGAGGAGATCTGTCGCTATCGGCCGTCGTACGCTCCATGCCAGGTAGCGACGGCAGTTTTACCGCGGTCGCAACCTTCTGCGAGGAAGTGATCTCGCAGAAGGAAGCGGCGGAGAAGGCCCAGGAGGACGACCTCCTCTCGGACCCGATCCGTCGCCGGCGAACCGGGCGGCGGAGACGCGCCTGTCAGCGCCTCATGCCGCCCTGAGTGTGGCCACGGATGGTCGGAACGGGTTATCCTCTCCATCCGCTTAAGAGGCCAGCCGCGAAAGGGCGACGTACGCGTGTGCTGTACGTCATCTAAATTGAGAGTTTTTACCAACAGACGGTGCCCGCTTCAGTGCGGGCAAGCGCTGGGAGCGGTCTGGACGTCGTAATAAAGCAGTTCCCGGATCCCTCCCGTCTCAGGTGCAGAGTTGCACACTATGTGGTTTTAGTAAATTCGATTCCGACACACCGCCCCGTGGCAAACCCCGGTGGTTTCTACAGGTAAAAAAAAATGAGGCCTCACTTTTCGTGTAAATACTGCATAACTAAACAGTTTTTATTTTGAATCAAAACAATGCGACAGTAGGAAGATTGCGTTCTTTTCCTAACTAGGCTCACAAGCGTCAGTTGGTGTGCCATCGCATATAATGTTTACGATGTCGTTAGGTGCAATTGAGACGTAACGTTATTAAGCTAGTAGCACCCGCGCAAAGTACACAGAGATGTTCCCTTTCTTAATTAATGTATTTTGTCACCTTATAAGTTGTGAGAGCACAACTGTCAAGTGCCACTGATACTTAAATACACTAACAGATGGTAATATAACAGTTTGTTTACCACATTGCTAGGGCATATAATTTTGACATAATGGAGTGTCAACCTCTTACAGTACAATACAGTAAAATTAAATTTATAATAATGAAGGAAGCCGAAATTTAATATTCTGGTAACATATGGTATTGTATTTATAGTAACACCATTATATCAGCACTATAAAATTATAGCAATAATTTAGATCTGTATTAAAGATTGGAAGGAAATAGGTCTAAATAAACATTTACACAAAGTTATAAAAGAATAAGGACCAACCAACTGTTTTTAGATAATGATAATTTGCACTAACAGTTCCGCAAAAGATGGTCCTCTTGAGAATGACCGTAGTTATTTGTAATTTTAGACTATTTTATATATGGTTATGTTGTTAACTTTACTTGAAAGGCGGTTTCGGCCTATTACACCGCGCGGGCCAGACGAACTGTTTGCATTTTTGTTATTCTGAGTAGTTTACTCCCTAAGTCGGTTCTTACGACACCCACGGGACGAATAGATGACACTCTATATTAAGTTCGTTTTTCTCAGTACCCCTAGCTGTTCCCCTGGTTGTGCAGTGGAATAAAAATATTAACCGATGTTTAACACCTAGTTCTGAAACCGGACCAAATTATAATGATACAGTAAGTATGTACCTATTAAAATTTTATGACAGAATTATGTGCAGCTTAGATTAAATAGATTCATTCCTGATATAATGTCAGTTTTTAGAATTGCGAATATAGTTGAAGCATGGCATTCAAATATAAATAGACAAATAAACAAAAAATCGTAATTATTTTAAGGCTGACAAATCGTTGAAAAAGGCTGGTAAATGAAAAAAAAATCGTGAATTTTGACTTCATGTAGAATGTTCAATGGCAATTTACAAAAAGTTGAAATGACGATAGGATCTATGCTCAAAAAATAGCGTTCAATTAGACTATTATACAAGCGTATTGTAGGACGCCCTTTCTTTTGTGTTGCGGGGCTGTGTGTCGGAATCGAACCGACTAAAACCACGCGGTGTGCCACTCGGCGCCTGAGACGGGAGGGATCTGGGAACCGCTTTCTTACGCCATTGTAAGACGCCCTACCCGGACCAACGAGTGGAGGAAAACCGAGAGTGAGATAGCCGGCGGAAGGTTTGTGTATGTATGTGTTTGATTGTTATCTTATCACGCTCCAATGAATAAACTAGGAAATAAAAATATATTTTCCATTTTGACAGGCCCATATAAAAAACAGATTTACCTGAAATTTAAAACCTAGATATTCTATAACCCGGATTACCGTCACCACACGGTCATGAGGCCTAATTAATCACCTGCAATCACATTCACCTAAAAGTTGCCTCTTATTCCATTACGATCTTCTATCCAACAGTTAGAGTGGACTTCCTTTGAAGAATAAAAAATACATATGCATTTTTAATTAGCAGTAAGTCATTGAAGTGCATGGCAGTAGACTTATACGGAGTGGCCAATACCGGGATAGTATTTGCTCCTTCGAGGTCTTCCTCGTTTAACAATGGACGGCGATTGGCTGAAAATGAGGATGAAGTCATTTAAGGTACTAAATAACCGGATAGATTAGATACAAACGAAACACGCGACGCGGCGTGTCATAAGTATCAAATTAAACGTGTAAGAACACGCGTGATTCGGCCGATATTCGGCAGACCGTATTTGGACCGACAACTCGAGCCCGCCGCCTACTTGTTGCTAGTGGACCTGGCACCTGGCCTGGTATTAGTATTAATTCATAAGAAATCGAAGTTTTAAACATTAAAATGAGTTCAAAGTTTGTTAGGCATTACTTTTGTGCTTTTTTTACAAAAATGTAAGCATACTAGCTTTTGTCCATGGCTTCGCCCACACAGAAGAACATATTTTCATCCCCAATATTACCCCTTAGGAGTAGCATTTCCAAAATTTCTTTCTTAGTGCTAACTTTTGTTATATGAAGAACCTACATGCAAAATTTCAGGATTCTAGGCTCAGCCTTTTGGGCTGTGAGCCTTTTCAACAAATATCAACAAAACAAACACACAAAAAAACCTATTTGTTTAACTGAGATCCAGTTTAAGGTTTCATAGATTTTTATCTTCCACTTGTTATAACGCGGCATCATGAATTGTAGAATATCAAAACAACAGAATGAAAATTACACAAAACAATTTGCATCAACATAAAAAAAAATGAAGACTTTGTTATTTAATTGGAAGGTTCTACTATTTACACTACAATAAAAAAAAACAAAATTAGACACAAAAGGAGTCAAGAGTCAATTAGAACTGTAATTTTTTAAATTTCTTTACACCTTTAAAAATGTCATACGAAAGAAGTGGTAAAGTGCGAAACTTAATTAAAATAGTGAAATAAGTCTATTTCTTTTTTTAAAAAAGACAACTATAGCATTAGTAACATACATTCCTGTGTCACAGGGATCTTTAAAAACATATATGAAACGGACACAAAGTACACCCAGACTTAGTACAACAATTTACGGATCACACAAAGTGTTGTCCCATGTAAAATTTTAACCCACAACACTTGGTGCAGTAGGAAGTGGTGCGGCGACCACTGAAACCACTAGCCAACTGTGTAGCCAAGTAGTGGAATAAGCACATGTGATTATGATTTTAGAATGTATCGCAACAAGTTCCATCAAGTTCCGTGTGATCATCAACAGCCTTTAACAGTCCAGGCTGTATAAAGACCTCTCCTTAACATGTTGTATACTTTTATTTGTCAAATAGGTAAAACCATAGTACAATGCAATAATGAATTCTTGTACACTGGGTTTAAAAATAGAATAGAGATGTCTAAATCATTTGTGTTTTCAGTTCAGTCATTTGTCAGAACACAAAAAAGGATTCCACAAAAAAAAATTTCTTTGGACAACATTCCTATATTCAATAGATCTGAATTTCATTCTAAATAGATATTATTATTATTATTATATATTTAAGCCACTAATAAAATTATAGTTAAGAAACCTTGGGTATATTACCTATTATTGGTATGAAAAAGTAGTATTGGGTATATCAGAAAGAGTTTCATTAGAGATATGAACATATTTCTTCTTTATCAGATTTAAATAAATACATTAAACCCTAACAAAAATCTATGTACATATTTAGCTAGTTCCTAAACATAAAAGTTGTTTACTTAAAAGGTTGAAAAAGCAAAATTATTGAACCATTTCTAAGTGTTTTTAATTCTTATTATTTAGATATGTAACATCATAAAAGGGTTTTTTTAGTAAATAGACTGCCAAAAACAATAGATTTAATAAAAAAGATAACTCTATAAAATATTATTAGAAACAACAAAACACTTATGCTTTACTCATATAAACCAGGCTTTCCTTACTTTAAGAACATTTAAATATAATAAGCTTATCTTCGATCTTTTCAAATACTATTTTTATAAACAAGAATTTTTTTCTAATTGGAATTTAAAGAGATTTTGTTTGTTTTCGTCAATTTAAATACTTACCAAATTCGAATTAGTACCTACAAATTTTAAAATTAAGAATAAAAAACAATTAGTTAAAGTTTTACTTGTATCTAAGGTGAATGATGTTTGTACCTTGTAATAAGCTTCCCGAGCGGTGATGGAATCATCAAAAATAAATAACATTCACTACACTCACTTTGCAGTATTTAACTTATACGAACACTTGAAGGTCTCAAAGTACATATTGATAAATCATTAATTCCGCTTTGTTTTTATTGTACTTTCCAGTCAAACATAATAAAATGCGTCCTTTCTACCACCCACTCTCACGACATCACTTCACTGATATGTTTAGTTATACCTAATAAGCGTCATTGCACAAATGTGAAACAAAGGTTAGACTTTTGACAAATGACAAAAAAATAACTATTACATTATTTTTCTAACCCCTATATAACATGAAGTAGATAATTTGAGGTTCTTAATAAGTCTTAGTAGATTTTAACAGAAATTATGTGCAAATACACGAGAGTAATAAACGAAACGCTTTAAATGTCCTAAAAAAGCGTGTTTTAAGTTTGATTTTCTGATGAATAGCGCTAATAGTTGTCCCTTTGTTATTTTAAAAATGTTTATATAAAATCTTTATTATATTGTTTCTCTAAATTTTTTTACCAATAGTGACACTTCGGATTCGGAAAATTTTTTTCAAAAGGAAATTAAAGAAAGAGCCTTACAATCTAAGATATAGATGATGCCTAAATAATCAGGGCTAGTAGTAGAGTTGTCAGAAACGAAGTGATCCAATAAAGGCAAGCAAGGGCTGGATGTGAGAAGCCGAGGATATAACCTATGTTTAGTAGTGGTCTGCGATAGGCTGATGATGATAATAAAGAGTTAAAAGTTTCATAATAGCACGCTTCCTAACTTCTTGTTACACATTTCCGTCCTTCTTCACTAAATCATACCGTCAGATTATAACAAAGCGAGAGTAAATATGTTACATATCATTTCATTATACTAAAAATAATATATAAGTACCTTCTTGTGAATGCCTAACTACTTTTTAATTGTTTAAATCGTGATTTTTTATAATAAAAGCTTCATATTTTTAGTTGCTTAAGACATCTATCGATGCTGTCGCTGGTAGACAAATTATTAACAGCAGCACGAAGTGATTGTAATATATAAAAACGTTGTATGTGTAATTTTTGTATTAAGATGTGATCTTAGAGCATTAAACAATTGTTGCTTTATTATATAAGGATATAATTTAGCCTTAGAAGTTTGGAACATTTAGTCATCAATCCTTCAATAAAATGATAGGGGCGTGAGTGACAGAGTGAGAGTGGCCTATGAAAACAGCAATAATTTACTGACTTCTGACATTTCATTTGTCAAATAATGTCTGACTGACAGATATTTCATAACCTTAAAGTTATTCCTACAGAAGATACGAAAGAATTTGTTATGACCACCACAATGATCAGTTGTTTAGTCAGGAACACATTCGCTAGAATTCTGCGGTCTCAAAATGCGGTCAAAATGGTTGCATCTTCAGCGTTAAAGAAAGATATACACTACACAACTCCATCTTATGAATTAATGGAGTTCTTTGATTCAAAGAAAAATTGGACCGAAACAAACATAAGAGTCGGAAGAGCCTGGAGGTTAGATGAGTTGAGAATAAAATCGAATTCCGATTTGCATAAATTATGGTACGTACTTTTGAAAGAGAGAAATATGTTGTATACAATGGAGCATGAATGTAAAGACAAAATGAAACTATTTCCGAATCCAGAACGAATTGATAAAGTTCAAGAATCCATGAATAATATAGAGACTGTCATAAGGGAACGAAACGTTGCCTATTACAAACTGGAAACAGGAGAGACAGGAGAAAGACCAGTAGAAGATGTTATTAACATCTTTGGATTACCTGAAAAATATGAAAAGTCAGAGCATTACTTACCTAAATTTATGAATACTCGTTGGGTCAGGCCATACCTTGAACACGGATTTACAAACAGTGCTGCTGTGAAAAGATTTTACAGACTTTACAGAGAGAAGCAAAACAATATTAATAAGAATGCTCGAAACAGAGATTTCAATCATGTCCAGCAATTATTGAAACGGTTCCCTAATATGGATATGGAAAAGTTAAAGGCAGAATACCCAGATGTTGATCTTGAAAAAGCTAAACGTTCAAAGAAGGCAAGAGGGCATTATTTACCAAAATATTAAATAGATAGTAATGGAGTAGAAATTTTGTTTGTTTTTATTTCCTGCTAATTATCTTATTAGAACAAAGCTATAATTCTTGTAAATATTACATGCTAATAATAATAAAATTCTTTGCCTTAGAAGTAATTTATTATTTTCTTGAATAAATTTTAAAACTATTTATACCAAATAGTATTTATAAGTTTTGAGTGAGTTTTGAGACAAAGAAAAATCCAATGATTTAATTTTGCTATATTCTGTTTCTACCGTTTTGATAACCAACACTGTACAATAGAATATGTAATGAAAAGTTTTAAGTGTCAGCAAATTGTGTTTCTTTATAATCTGATACATTTTTTTTAATAGCCCTACTTAGTAATTACTATTAGAACTGGCATTCCAATATTAAAACAAGTTGTTACCATCAAGTAGAATTAGTACTGTGAACGCACTATCATGCTGCAGCAGAGTCGCTGCAGTGTCACAAAAGGCACAATGAGACACTATTTAGTTGAGTAATCATTTCAGACTTGTAGTGTTATAGTATCATAATTACAGAGTAAAAATACATGTTTTTCTTTGTAGTATAGTTTAATAATAGTTATTTGTTTTCAATACTACTACAACCTTCTAAACAACACATTAACAACAATAAGCAACCATATTCGAAATCAAATTTATCTGAATAAAATTTTTTAGCAAGCAGAAAAAAATATTAGAGCACTTTCCAGAAGCATGCTCAAACATATCATGCCAATATCACTGTGGTGGGAGCCACATCACTGGAAAGTTAACTTTTATAATAATAATAATGTAATAATAGTGTCAGTAACAATTGATAATAATTTAGGAATAAAATCATCTTATTTGCACTCAATGCTAATTGTTTGTAAAACCAAACAAAGTTTAGATGAGTTATTTTGATACTAAGATACTTTTGCATGCAAGTAGGTATGAAAACACTATATAACCTTAAAATATAATTTATAAAAATAAAGATTTAATATTTTCAAAAACATTTAAGCTTTCAGGCAGTTTTTCCTGCTTTTTCAAACTACTAAACAGATCTTCCAACTCTTTTATAGATTTTAAAATATGTCTGTATTTTTTTATTAAAGACTCTGTCACAGAATAAGTACTATTCTCTTTTAAAATAGTCTCTGTATCAGTCTCCATTGCCTGGCTTTCATCCAATAGCTGCTGATTCAAATTGTTCCATGTTTCCTGAACAGACTGAATATCATATGCATCCAAATAGGCATCTAATGTTATGTATAAACAATGGACTATGTGATTTAGATTTGCTTCTGACTTTATTATTTCAATTTTTGGCTCCATTCTTGAATATTGTCTACTTTCTGTACCTTCTAGAGAGGATGACGTCCTGATTTTCTTCAATAGATAATTTATTTTTCTCTTAACGGTTTTAGGCAAACTAAACAGATTTTTAGAAAATACTATTTCTGAATTATCTGGAGGGTAACACTGCCATTGCTGTTCACCCATGAAGTTTATTAAAAATTTTAATATGCAACTCTCATCTGTAGATAGTACTTTCTGAATATGTAAAATACCCACGAGATGTCTCATAAATGTTGGTTCAATTCTTTCCAGTATGCGGATAATGGATTGCTGTGGGAAGCCTGTAACACATAAGTAATATACTTTAAAATAAACCATGAAGTAATAAAATCTTGTTTTCTGTGTAGCTTCTTTTCATATTAGGGTTCCTAACTTTCAATCGAAAGAAGAAAAGAATAACATCTACACTCAAAACTACTCCAAAAGTAAAAATAAACTATGTCCTAGAAATTAGTATTAGGTACTAATGTTCGACTCTATGATGAATTGTGTCATACCAGGTTATGGATGACGATGTGATAACTGCAGCCTAGATCTCAAAGTACCTCTTCCCACTTGAACTAATTCAGACAGAATAATTTTAGTAGATATTTTAAGCTTACCTGATATTATTTCATAGAAATCATTTGCAAACCTACTACAATATTTCCCAATGTTAGGATAGTCGACATTTGAGTTTTGTTCACAAATATAGAATGTCTGCACCATAGTATTAAGCCAAAGCTGTAAAAGGTAATATACTTTGAATTATATTTTAGAAAAAATATAAATTCAATAATAAAAACTGCTATATAGTTTTACTTACAGTAAATGTCTTTACCATGGAATCTGGATACTGAAGGTGAACTATATATGAAAAGATCTTAAGTATTTGCTTGCAGTTGTTAGTTACAGCTCCAGTGTACAGCACATTATCTGACCACAGCACAAAAGCCATTAGTGGTTTGTGTGAGCGCATGATATGACATCCTAGATTAGTTGTATACCTGAAATATGGATTGTTAACATTTAATGAGATCTGAACGAAAATCCTCCTTGTAAAATATTATAATAATATAAATGATTTGACTGCACATATGGCCTAGTGGTTTATGCGGTTGCCATGCCGCTTCCTACTACGTCATGTGTTGTTGATTCCAATCCCACATGGGACAACACTGTGTGATCCACGAATTGTTGCTCTGAGTCTGAGTGTCTTTTATGTCTGTTTCAATTATGTTTGTAAAGTCTACCGCAACACACAGGATGTATTCATATTGGGGGAGTTGCCTTTAAAAAAAAACCCGCTAAGTGCAAGTCGGACTCACGCACCGAGGGTTCCGTACAAACCTGTAGGTATATTGTATTATATGCTATAACTAAAAATGTATGCTTTTCGCAATACTTTGCTTTAAGACGTTATTTCGTACTAAATTTTGAAGATTCTGAGTTGACCTGATTCTGACCTGAGTATTTGAGATGAACTTCAGCTCATGAACGAGTGAAGGTATCAACCTTCACTCGTTCATGAGAAAAGGGGTTTTGACAGACAGACAGACTGTCAATAACGTAAACAAGATAAAAAGCTGACCATCACTTTTACAACTCTTTAATCACCTTTGGATACTCATCCATAACGGTCATTGCTCATTCGTTGAAAAAGATTATTCAATTTGTATTTGGTTTTAAAATAGGTTTAAATTTGGTAATAAATATATTTCTTTAGGCTTCTAAATGTAAATACTATTTTATAGACAGAAAAATATATTACATCAATAAAGCTTCTGTTTCTTCCTCATACTCCTCTTTATCTCAAAGAACGTTTTCAGTTCTTAAAAAACACACATTGCAGAGACCTCTAAGTAATTTAATATTGAAGATGCCAAAACATTCAACTCAGTTTGCGGGCAGGTCTTTTACTGTGCAAGCGGTAAGACTTTGGAACGACTTGCCTGAGACAATTCGAAAAGCAAAAACTTTACCTACTTTTAAAAAGCTACTGAAAGACCATTATTTGATATTATGATTGTTTTTTCGTTATTTTATCTCTATCTACATCTATCTATTTTTTTCTATCCTCTTTTTAGTACAATATATTTGGTTGTATATATATATATATATATGTGTATTGTATGTATGTGTATGTATATATATATTTATAAATGTATGTGTTTATATATACATGTATTGTGTATATGTATGCATATGAATATTTATAGAGTGTATGAGTGTGTTAGTATGTAATGTGAAAGTGAGTAGGTGCTATTTCGGTGCATGATTGTTTAAATGATATTTTTAACCATTCACGTAGAGGATTAGGTGTGTTACTTGAATGTGAGCTCCCCGAAGTGTTTGGATACCAAAAATCCGTGTTGTGGTTGTCTGTGAGTGATAAGACCGCCTATCGTATCATTTGCATATTTGTGACTCATCCTCTGTTTTAACTTTGTAATTTTGCATGTATACAATAAAGATATATAAATAAATAAATATAAAGCTTGTATATTAAAAAATGTACCTTGAATGCCATATGGCCAAATCAAACTGCAGCAGTTCTACAACAGTTTCTAGAACAGCAAATAGCCTCTCAATCCTGTCTTCTCTATTGAGTAATTCAAATATTTCAAATTTCTCCTTTTGCCAGTGTAGACCTCTTAAAGTATGTTTCATTTCTGGTGGAATGTGTGCATCTTTGTCAAGTAGAGGACCATCAGTACTATCAAAGCTTAGCTCATGCTCTAATCTATTCATACAATATTTCACTATCCCCTTACTACATTCGAATTCTGTTCTATTTGTAAATGTGTTGTCTTTCAGAGACATAGGAGATGTTAAAAAGGTTTTGTAACAATTTCTTATACTTTTTGTGAAACATGGAGGATGTGTGCTGAAGTTTTGCATCAATATTTGTTGACTTTTTTCAATGACATGCTTTACTGAGTATTCAGAGCATTCATCTTCATGGGCATTCTGAAAAATAAGATATAAGAGTCATTAGCTCACAATACTTTTCTCTATCGTTGATCTTTTAATTGTTTTGAGAATAGGGCTAATATATAAGTCAGTGACAAATAGGGCCATAAGTTCTTGAGAAGCACCGCATATTGTAAGATGCAGCATTATTGAGCTCCCCACAAGGTGATCTAACGACACACACGCACGGTCAGCACAGGACTGATTGTTGTAAAGAACCTAGAGGGAGGGTAATATCCAGCAGTGGATATCTTTTGGCTGAGATGATGATGATAAATATTTACTATATTATGATTCTTACATATTTTCACACCTATTGAGGTGTACAAATCGTATTATTAAAACAAACAAACAGCAACCCATAATGTCCCACTGCTGGGCTCGGGTCTCCTCTCAGGAGAGGGTTAAGGCTATACGTCCCCACGCTGGCCAAGTGCGGGTTGGGGACTGGCAAGAATACGTTGTGGCTACGTAAATCTTGCAATTGGATGTTTTTAAGCCGCCCGAAGGCCTCCAACTAAGCTTCACGACTGTTATCGTATGATAACAACCGGGACCGACTGCTTAACGTGACCTCCGAATCACGGAGACGCTCATGGTAACATGCCACCAGCGGTCACCCATCCAGGTACTGACCGCGCCATCGTTGCTTACCCTCGATGATTGTTTCTAATCACCGAGTGCAACTGGGCTATGAGCGCCACTATCACACACACCAAATCGTATTATTAATTTTGGGCAATGCCCAGAGATTAGGCATGATGACTAATTTTGAAAAACTGTTTTATGATGTCTGGAAGTATCTCCTATTGTCAAATACTAACTGTATTTGACAAAAAATAAAATTTTAGTAGGAAAAAATTGCGATTTAAATTTTAAGTTTAAAATTCACGAGAAAACGCTCGGTGTCATGGCGCTCGGTGTCTGTAAGAGGCGACGTCACCATTTGTCAACCATTGTAAATTATAGTTCTTAAACACAGTAAAGTGATCGTCGATTATATCCGAACAAAGTGACCTTTATACATAAGTGACGTAGCTCGCTCCGATTGGTGTTCAATTTAACATGGCGTATTGTTGTATTTTGTAGTTTTATTTTTGTTAATTAACTATTAATCTCGCTCTAAATATGAAAATAAATACGATTTTAATACTCTATGAACCCTATTTCAACAGATATATACAGAGTTTTAGTGTTACTTGGTCACTGTCATCACGCCTATTGATCTCCACTTACTATGGTCTTGATTCATCTTAATATGTATTGTGTACACAAATATACATTTAATTTAAGGGACAGAATTGATTAGAATAAACTTTTATTGTCTGTATAAAAAGTAGTTTTGACTTTCGACTGCACAGTTGACCTAGGGGTTTAAGCGGTCGCCACGCCGCTCTTTACTGCGTAAGTATTGTGGGTTCAAATCCTACATGAGACAACACTTTGTGTGATCCACAAATTATTGTTCTGAGTCTGGGTGTTTTTTGTATCTGTTTAATGTATGTTTTTAAAGTCCCCCGCGACACTGGATGTGATATATTCCTAATGCAGGAGTTGTCTTTTAAAAAAAAAAAGAAGTTTTTTTGTACTCATTTTTTATTTGATAGTCTGCCAAAGTAACTCTGCTCAGCCTGATGGAAAGCTCATGCAGAATCCAACAGTTGAGGCCACTATACTCACTGCGAAAGCAGACAATGCAGTTTGATGTCCCACACTATGGCGGCTTATTGAGATGCTTTTTCACGCCCCGCTTAAAGGATCCGGGATTAAAGTGGGAGGAAAACACGTGCGCTAGAGCGTAGGTAGCGAGTTCCAGTTTTTAAGGCTCGGCACAGCAAGGCAGAACTAATTTCTATAGAGGAAAGGAGAAGGTATGATCAGTTGGAAGAGCTTATCAGAACACTCTCCATGGTTAAGGCGGTAGAGGTCTGCCATAGAGGCGAGGACACGCACGAGCGATCGTGGGTCTTGTGAGAAGACACAAATGCTCGTGCGCGAAGAACCATTTTACCCTGTTCAGCATGCCAATTTTCCGAGAGGCTGCCTTAGTAATGCTATTGATGATGAAAAGCGGCACTCCAATGACAGTCTAGGACAGACCTTGTCTATATCATATATATCATCTCTATACTATTTATTTTAAATAGATGAGAATGTTAAAAAACACTTAATGCTTATGATGATTATGCTTATGCTTCGTTTGATTTGTGATGAGTTTGACGATTATGCTTAGTTTTTTTTAAAGACAACTCCTGCATTAGTAATATGTGTATGCCTGTGTTTCTGGGGACTTTAAAAACATACATGAAGCAGTCACAAAGAAGACCCAGACTTAGAACAACAATTTGCAATGCACACAGTTGTCCCTTGTGGGAATTGAACCCACACCACTTTGGACAATAGAAAGCTAAGTGGCAACTGCCTAAACAACTGGGCCTTTCATGCAGTCAACAGTTGCATTTTCTATTACATTAATCAATAAGATGTAAAACCAATATTTACCAACATGATTTCTACCACATCTTTGAGAACATTAGATGATAAATACTGTGTTTGACTAATACACATATGGCACACTTCCAATGCCTCATACCACATGTTATTCTTCAGTTCAGTCTTAAATGATTCATCTGCATATGATGATGTTTGTTGTATACGCCCCTAAAATGAAATAAATTAATTTTACTCCCAAATTTATATTTAACAACTCCTCCAACAGTGTAATAGAATTATTCTAAACTATTCATGGCTGGTGTTGTAAATTTGCTGTGTAAAACTAGTATCAGATAAAAGTAGCCTAAATTATTCCTTATCGACATCTTCCTAGCCTTTATTATGCCCAAGGTTTTACCTGAATATCAGTTTTTAAAGGAGCGACTGGCATCAACCTACGCAACCGAGGGTGAATTGAATTCGAAGGTTGGACTAGTTGTCAGTATATTGGAGGGCACAGACTTCCCAATAACGATTGCCACAGATGTTCATGACAACCAGCTTAGTGTCCTCTGAGGCATGGATGTGAAACACTGTCATCCTTCAAATTCCAGGCTGCTTTTAAGAATTTCTTGTAAGATAAACCCAACAGCAGTCCGACCCTGGAATCAAACCTAAGACCTCTTGATCTGCAGTCGCTTATGCTAACCGCTAGAACAACAACGCAGTTAGATATAAGTTATTCCTTATATTAAAATTGGTTCTGAAACTCTTGAGGTGAGTAGGAACAAACAAACAGACAGAATATATTCTAAAAATTTAATTTTTGATGTAAGTACCACATAAAATTTCAAATTTTTTCGGTGAAAAGCTGTTAATCTAAAATTACAGACACTTTAATTTTATTTATTTGTATAGATAGCAGAACAGTAGGCCAAAATTTTCTTTCTAAGGAGAGGCCTGTGTCTAGTAGTAGACTATTATAGGCTGTTATTAAGGTTGAATTCACACACAGGTATCTACCACTGTGTTACTTACAGAATTTCTGTCATTGTGTTTACAGAGTGTTATACAAGGAGGCAAATAAACAAGCAGTAGTCGTGCGCGGTGATTGAAATAGTCTCTTTTAGACACTAGTTCACAAGCCGTGATAAAGTTCTTTCTTTTTTTGGCCTTCATTTCTTCCTCTCTGTTTACAATATGTTTGGAACGTTTTCGTTTTTGTAGATCTGAAGCTTCACTGGGGCGTTTAAGTCTTGTATCTGATTCCGAACTGTCACTAAGCTTCGCCTTCTTCTTTTTAGGGCTCATTTTTATCACAAGTACTTCTCCGTTCTACTTTATTTACCAATTATTATTTAAAATATTGACAATTCAATCATGCATCCGTAAATGGCGCCCATCTTTTTTAAAACGAGCTTTTCCAAAGTTTTGTTTTTTTTGTGGACTATAATGCTTTTGGCCTCAGTGGCCTCTACAACATTACGCGGGCTATAGATGAGCGTTGAGGGCTCTTAACCGGTCATTAATTAAATATAGAGATGGTCGTTTTTATAAAAACGTTTTTAAGCAACGATGCCGGCATCCGATGCCGATATATTGAAAAACGGATGCTCGCAATATCGGATGCTTCACCGAATGCGAGCGAGCGAGAAAACGATGGAGCGATGATAAGTCGAAGCGTCGATGCAGTCGAAGCTCGCTCTCTCCTTACGTTACTTAGGAAGATTCACCCCAGTATTGTATAAGGTTTATTTTGAAAAATAAAGTCATGTTTATGTTTACGTTTATATACCAGCAGAAGTAGTGAAGTTGAATTTCATTTCTAAATAGTACTATATATTAAGTATTAAATAATTTCATTTTGGCACCGTTACCAACTAATTATCTAATATTTATAGCCGGCAACTAATTTTACCAAATTGGAAATCGCATAATTAAATCGATGCCAGAAAAAACGATGCCGGCATCGGATGCGGTTTACTAATTAACGATGCGCATCGATGACAAAACTGAACGAAAACGCCCATCTCTAATTAAATAACATCACCCTAGGGCACCCCTGTGGATAACGGACCTTCTTGTCATCTGTTATCAAATATTGCCAACTTCTTGTGCTAATATTCCCCTAAATACATACCTACCCTTTTAAATAAATTGAAGTTCCTTTAAATTGTCAATTGAAACTCGTATAATGATGTGCAAACTATGCACGAAAAATGTATTTAGCCTGTATAATGTCTCAAGGACCCACTTTAATATTTTCATGTGAAATTTCCACTCAACCCAAAAGTATGCATGGACACCGAATCGTTTATGAGGCTACATAGCACCGGGAATAGAAATCACAGGGGACAGATGCTATAAAACTTCAAACGAGAGGGACTAGATTTGATGAATTCGTTCTTCAGGAAAAAGCTCCAGAGAAAGTTAATTCTGCAGAGTCCCGAGACTAAAACTGAGATCGAATTTAACATGACTGATAAGAAGCGTCTATTCAGAGATGTCTCTGAATAGACAGTCAGCCTTAACAGTCACTGATCAATAAATTCTACACCGGAAGTGATCATCGATTTTACAATACTACACTCTCAAGTTGGAACGCACCGGTCTGCTAAAGTCCACGATCCGGCCTACTCTTTCTTGACTTTGAATTATTCCTAATGAAAGTTCAAAACCGATACGACGTGCTGGAAACTGAGTGGAATGTTGACGAGAATTTAATTCTGTCAATTGGGTAAGTAAGAGGTTCTGTTAAAATAGGCATGCGGGAAGGATGTCAAAACAAACACACGGGCTACGGCGGACTACCAGCTTCACTTTCAAAGCATATTCGAAAAGCGGTACGGCTGGATCTCTTGTGTTCGCATACACACCTCATTGGGAGTAATAGTATAAACCTAGGCTCTAAAATATCCCTGAAATTTCCCAGGAGGAGTCACATGTCTAAGCCGACGACCGCTAATAGCCGTGTCGTCTCCTCTGGCCATAAATCCTTGGAGGTGGAAAACTTCTATGGCAAGTTGTAAACCTCGCAATCTTCAATTACTAAACGTGTCCCTTGCTATCCCCGAACTCATCATCATCATCATCAGCCTATCGCAGTCCACTGCTGGACATAGGCCTCTCCAATTTCACGCCACTTAGTTCGATCTATGGCTTCTCGCATCCAGCTCCTGCCAGCCGTCTTGCGCAAATCATCGCTCCACCTGGCTTGTGGACGTCCTACACTACGTTTGCCGAGACGCGGTCTCCACTCAAGAACTCGTTTACCCCAACGGTTATCGGTTCTTCGGCAAA
>PKRV01000795.1:63028-308912 GCA_003709505.1 Hyphantria cunea | reverse complement strand
CACGTTCAGCCTTGAAGTTGATATTCAGAGAACCTCGGACTAGTCGGTGATCGCTACCGGTGTTAAACCTATTGAGCACTGAGACGTCTCTGAATATGTGCCTCCTGTCCGTTATGATGAAATCGATCTCATTTTTTGTCATAGCGTCCGGGCTTTTCCACGTCCACTTTCTTTGGGGCCGCTTCTCGAAAAATGATCAACAAAAATGATCCCCGAACTGCTTTGGCCCAACACTTGTACCACGAAATTCCCGATGTCAGCATTGACGAATTAAAATTGAATTAGCCCTGAAACAATAAAAAAATCCGTTTTCTACGATAGGACAAGTCTAAGAACGCGGAGCATGGTAATTTTCATTTTTCAAGGACCGGGAAAGCGCTCTTCTCAAGAACAACCGCCCTGTATCGACCTTGAGATACATCTTTGAGTTGTTTTATTACAAATAGTTTGAGTCAACGGTTAGGCGACTTTCAACCGCCGAATTACATGTAAGATTTGAAACCATAGACCACATATACACCGTGTAGCAGATCATATAGAAGATGCAGGAGTAGGCATAAGTAATCAGCCTCTCTTTCCGTCACGCTTTTGTGGACTAAGTACGAGAAAGACTTTGATTGAATCTCTGCAGCGGTGCCAAGTATATAGTAGCAGCTTCATACAACGTTGTATGATGCTGCCACTATGTTAAGGTAGCCAAAAGGAGGATTTAATCAGGCTGAGTACCACTCGGGAAGTTGAACCATTTTTTTCGTCGGATATACCGTAGAGCACGAAGAGGAGTCTTCAACCAGTTTGTCCTCCCTGTAATGATGTTTGGTATCGAGACGTGGAAAGTGATTATAGGGCTACTTGATAATCTTAGTCGCTCAACGTGCTATAGAAAGAACTAGTCTTTAAGAAGAATAAAATTCGGAATGAAGTGATTCGTCAGAGAACCAATGTGTCCGTGACAAGCTCTGAAAGTAAGTAGGTTGAACTGACAGTCGCAAAACAGATAACTGCTGGAGTAAGCTTGTTCTGGCGTGGATTCCGCGTCCTGGCGGCAAACGTAGTGCGGGGCACACTCAGGCCAGATGGCGGAATGATTTCTGTAAATAAAAGAGCCGGACAGACTGACGGACGGATGAACAGGTAATGGACATGAGAGGTCTATGTTCAGCTGTTTACTGCAACGGGTTGATAATAATGACACAATAACCTAAAAAGAGCCTGTCCAGATGAGGCGTTTTTAGCGCGACTCCACTCGTGCGTTGACATTCGCGCGTACCCAAATTGCTGGAGGTAAATTATATCCCACCCAGATGCCTACGCACGTGTCTTCCCACGCGTGTAAAATGAGTGCAATGAGCGTGGACGTATTTGATTTGAAATGGAGTGTGATAACTTTGATACGGAACTTTTTATTGACGAAGTTGAAAAAAAGTAGCCTTGTGGGATATGGTATCATCAAATTGTTCCAATAAAGTTATAAAGCGCAGGAACTGGGAAGAAATTGTCGAAATTTTATGTGAAGCTTTGTTAACGATGTTTCCATCGATGGTATGCAAGCCACAACACAACCGTTCCCGAGTCTAGGTTTAACTGACTGGATCCCTCCCAGCATAGAAACGCGGTGTCCGGACGCAATAGAAAATGAAACGCGCAAGTTGACTCGCGCGTACAATGCTTCATCTGGACAGGCTCTAAGACTTTATTCTCCTGATCTCCTCATAAGAATAGTGTAGTAGTTTTCCTAATCTGTAGAGCGATGTTTTCTTGCGTAGATTGGCCCCTAGTCGCCTTTTATGATAACCACGGTATAAATAAAGTTAGTGACACACAGAAAACATAAAAAAACATTGCATTTGTTAAGGTAATTTTTATTTTAAATAAAGTAGCCTTAATTTTCTGTAGATATATTTATTATATTCCGTTACACAACGACAAAAACAATGTGTAATGTAAGCGCACGGCTAGGGCAAAAACATGAAGAGATAAGGTGCAGATTACACATCAATGTAATTCATAAATAAGAAATCAGAGGTGATCTAAATCTTAAATGACCTAATATTTTTAGTGTCATATGCAACATCTTGACAAAAAAAAACAGCTTAAAACTTACAATTTTTACAAAACTCCTATCTTCTTGATACACAATAAAAATCTTGAAGATAATTTACTTCATTCAAATCTACACAAAACTTCTTTAAGCTAAGCTAAAAACACAACATTGTATACCGTACCTACTTTAATTTTACCAATATCTATCAAAAAATTATTGACAATAGTTGTCATCTAGCACCCTTTTTTAGGTGTGGAATTTTCCACGTGCCGCCAGCCCATCGGGGTTTGTGGCAGGGCAGTGTGTCAGAATCGGACTAAAACCACACGGTGTGCCACTGCGCCTGAGAAGAGAGGGATCCGGGAACTGCTGTTATTAACTCATACGGACCGTCATCTGGCACACTGCACGACTGATAAAATCATTGTTCTTTTGAACTTATGTAAAGTTATTTTCTGTTTTTTATTTCGGTTAGTTATAGTTATGTTATATATAGATGCAAGTTTTTTAAACTATATTTTATTAGATACACAGATAAGCATGCACGCACCCCAACTCACTCACACATACACACATCGATATTCTAACTAAAATAGGTAGGCTTATAGTGCACGGAAGGTAAATGAGACGTGATTATCTGGACTTCAGGTTCTGGATTTGAATTATTTGCATTACGCGCAGACTATTACTCATACTGTACCAGAGATGAGTCGTATTTATTAGAACAGATACGAGCATTAGGTATTTTTTGAGATAAGGCTACCGTTTAGTTAATATATGCATAATCCACCTGTTCCATCTAATCTTCCTATTCACAAAATTGAATGTTCAGCATACGTTCCCACCTGTTCCTGAGCTGTCTCACTCACTTACACGTTGCAACGTATCTCACCATCTCGTTACAGCCGTAGAAAGCGAGACAGCGATATACAGTGGATACCTTGATACGTCTTTCTTGCTCACTCGCAACACGTGCAGTATCCTAATCAGATTTGCACAGGAGAGCATGGTCACACAATATATACCATAATGAAGACTAAATTCGTGCAACGGGTGCATTTAGGGTTTAACTGTACAGTCGTAAATACATCTCGAGACTTCAACCTAATGATGATTATATTTTCTGGTTTTATTTAATAGTAGTTAGACATACTGTAAGTGTCGGCATTTTACGCTATAAGATATAAATAAATATCACAAACAACTCTTCACAGTTTGCTAATGCATGCCTAATCCTTATCATTCAAGTAATACGATGCTCCAACGATCACATTTATCAAATCTTAATAACGATATTAGAACTTAAGATTAGGAATAGGCAGATTGAGATCGTATCAAGTAATGTTTTATGAATGAAGAAGATTATGTGGATTAGGTATTGCTTAAGAATAGGAAAAGTTGTACCTAATATAGGATTTACCTAGTACGACTCATCTCTATACTGTACCCATACACGGCAGTGTGCTCCCAAACTATGTCTATCTCGGCCTCAGATCATAATTTAGCCTGCAGTGCTATTGGCACCAAGTGTGCTTCGCTAACACATTACATTTGTAAATACATGCATGTTAAAAAATCACATCCAGATAGATCAATTGATGAGAGATAAAAATAAAAATAGCATAATAATATTATTATAAATTTATTGGTCCTAATTAGCCTAAACCAATCCTCCTCCCAATTGATGAGAGATAAGATAAGAGAATATTTTTTAAGTCAACATTTGAGTGTCTGCTTAATGATATAAGGCAATCTTAAAAAAATAGCATAATAATATCATTATAAATTTATTGGTCCTAATTAGCCTAAACCAATCCTCCTCCCAATTGATGAGAGATAAGATAAGAGAATATTTTTTAAGTCAACATTTGAGTGTCTGCTTAATGAAATAAGACAATCTTAAAAAATAGCATAATAATATTATTATAAATTTATTGGTCCTAATTAGCCTAAACCAATCCTCAAGAAAACAGTGTATAATAATTTTGTAAGCCTTTGGTTAATATTACTGTCTGACTAGACAGATAGATATTACTTATTATATAAATACGTAAATACAATCCCATGAATACGTAAATAAATACGTATACATGTGAAATAAATTTATATAAAAAACCTACTATTCAAAACTAAAACCTTTTAACCTTCATCACATGGACTCGCCTGTCTGGAGTCAAACCAGCCTCCCAAGCCAAGTTGCATTCTACAAACGTAAATTTAATAGAAAAAATATTTTACTATGTATGCGAATGACGTTTCTCAACGCTAAGTCACGTGGTTAAATCAAAATTTTCGATAAAAATACAAGAAAATAGAGATATAGACAGATAGCGTTAGTGATTGTAGAAAGAGAATCAACGCATAAGACTTGCAATTTGGCTAAGGGGCAGTCTTACAGAAAACCAGTATTAAGCGTTACATAATACCGGCAGGCTTCCCCTAGGCCTAACCCTTCTATCCTTCCTGTCCTTTTTGCTTGTACCATAAAGAAAAACATAAAAATGTGTGACAGTGAAAATTGCCAGCAATGTGCTCATATGTATTTGTACATTCCATTATTTAAGGATCAAAATTGTATACAAGCAATCAGGTTAAGATTGCATGAAACTAGTAAAACAGGCAATCAGTCTTACTTTCTTTATAAACTTATCTATTCCAAACACTTTTATGGCATTAATTAAATTATATATACGTAAACTCGTAAACTAACAGTTGATGTATTTTATTACATTTATAAAATAAATTAAGATTAAAAGATACAGACACAGACAACATTATAATGTATTTTTTATATTTATATAATTATTGTTAAAAATGATAAATATCAACAAAGAATATCTCATTTATATTATTAGTGTTATAATAGAAAAGGAACACTGCTCCGTCTGCGTATATATCGGTCATCGAGAAAAAAAGTGGGCCACCGGTATCCTCACTCACTCGGTGAAACACAGCGCAAGCGCTGTTCCACACCGGTTTTCTGTGAAGCCGTGGTCGAGCCGGCCTATTCGTGCCGAAGCCTGACTCTCCCACGTTAATCACGTATCATTGAAATTCGATTAATATTGGCATTTATATCATTATGCATTGCTTCTGATACCAAAACAGTAGAAACTCGATAATCTGGCCGTCTATTATACGGATTCGAGATTATCAGAAGTACCAACTGCGACAAATTAAATGATTAAGTCATATTGAACCAAGTTACAATATATTTAACTTTTGTAGGTACTGCAAGTCGAATTTATACAAGCATGAACGTGTCGGAAATGGCATTGCATTACCCCGCCGATCGATCGACAATTTGTTAATAAACTTTGATTCCCGTTGTTATGAGTTTGTTGTTTTACATTATGTATGTACTACAGGTGCAAAAAACCAGTTTTTCTTCATACATTCGATTATCCGAATCCCTAACAATAGCAATTATTCCGGTTAATTGAGTTTCTACTGTAGTAGTTACACATTAAATCACTCATTGGTGGTAAATCTGTTGTCGTCATCACTAAACTAACGTTCACTAAAATTTGTTGATGAATTATATACTTAAATGTCATTTTTTAAAAATCTCATATGTTAGCTATCACCGTGTTTAGTTCAGTATCGAAAAACGTTAATCAGACACATGCTTGTTTATTACCTGAAAAAGTAAAATTCACTTTGGCATAAGCAAAATTAGATATATCATAGTCTAATCATAGTCTAAGTTCAGCTTATTAAGTTACTAAAGTTTGTCAACTCATAAAAACAATAATCAATGTTTCTAGATTTACGTAACTGCTAAAGAAGAGCGCCTGAGAGACCTGCCACAGGCATTGTTTGCTTAAAAGGTCACTGTGGTCACTTTTTGAAAATGTTAAGACTTTAGAGAAAATAAAAGTATTATTATTATTATATTACTCAAATTAGGCCATAATTTTTCTTTTGCTATTCTTGTGTTGAATGTTTAAAACGTGTAACGTGTGACGTAAAACTGGCATGTCGCACTAAACTTAGACTTCGTCTAAATACATACCAAATAAATTAGTTACATAATTACTACTTATAATTTTTACATTTAGAGTTTAGTTTTTTTACTAATAAACAAGCCTGTAGCTCTGATCAACTTTTAGTTAGTATTGAACTAAATATATGTATAGTGTAATCTGAGATGTGAGATATCGAAAAATGAAGCGTAAGTCGATGAAGTTAAAGTTTATAATCCAACAACAAATTTTAGATTAGTGATGACAACAACAATTACCACCATTATATCTTACCCAAACTAGAGTTCATCATAAATGTGTAGTTCTAATAACTTAATATTACCAAAAATGTTAAACATTCGTGGCAACCATCCTCGATTTAGTAAATCATTGAATAAAGTAGACAATTCTTTAATAGCCTTTAAATTATATTTGTATCTGCCTTGTAAGTCATCTGATACGGAATAACAGTTATATGTGCATAAAAGATCGGCATTTAATATTGGTTTGTTTAAAGCATTCCATGTATCTTGTACAAATTGGAGCTTACTTGAGTCTAGAGATGCCTCTAACGTAATATATAAGGCATGGACAATGTGATGCAGCTCAGCTTTTGTTTTCACCATCAACTCTGGATCTTTCTTCAAGAATATTGTACTACTATTATCAGACAATGTAGGCGCAGTACATTTGCTAAATAAGTAACTTATTTTGTCGTTTACCATTTTTGGTGGCTTAAATAATTTCTTAGATAATTTTATTTCGTCATGTTCAGTGGAATATAATTTCCACTGTGACTGTCTCAGAAAATCTTCAAGAATTTTAATTATGCAACCCTTATTCATAGATAGTATTCGGTTTATATAAAACAGTCCCACAATATGCCTCATATATGAAGGTTCTATCATTTCTAATATTCTGACAATAGAATCATGTGGCAAATCTGAAAACAAATAGAATAGAATGAAACATGATACAAGGACGATATTTTCTTTCAATATTTACACGAATGTGTGCCATAAAATTTGCCACTTACCTTTCATAATGTTATAAAATTCCTCCGCAAAAACTATACATTTATTTGAAATATAAGGATAGTCAGTTTTTGATTTTACGTCTTGATCATAAATTGTCTGGACCATAGTGTTTAGCCACATCTGTAAGTATTTTATAGACAAGTTAAATATTATAATCATTGTAATATCTTAATTACTAAAGGTTGCTTTCTGGATAGTCATATTATGGTACATTTTTTTTCATTTATTAAGCACTTAATTTTTTTTGGAAAGATTAAACCTATATATTTTATAAATACAACAATAACTTAGCTGGCCTGATTGGCCTAGTAATTTAATGAACTTGACTGCTGAGCTAGAGATCGTGGGTTCCCAATCAAAACAACTAATTATGTGACTTGTCACATCACAAATAATTAATCATAATTTCTCTCTAATATGTACATATTATTTATAAGTATAGGATGTGTTTATCAGCAGTCTATTACCGCACTGCAGGCCCTGCTATGTTTAACAGGATGGCATTATGAGATGTGTTCGGATATTCAGATTCTAAGCCAGTCTTAGGGGGCAGACCAGTGTTAAAGGGATTAACTTACAGTAATAATCTTCACTATGTCTTGTGGATACTGGAGATGAACCATATTTGTAAATATTCTTATTATTTGTCGACAACTGCTGTTCACGTCAGTAGATTCGCGTGGCGCCCACAAGACATGCTCCATCAATTTGTTACAACTCATTTGATGGTTTTTATTGTCTAAACACCTGAATAATAATGATCATTGAAAATATTTTTTAAGTTCTTTTACAGACACGTTAACAATGTATACAAGGGCCAAATGAGAGTTTACTTCACATCCATATCTACTCCATCGTTACAGTGACTGCCTTCAACGTTGCGATTGGCCGAATGATATCTTAACCAACCACAGCATCTAGAGAGTGAGTTGAAGTAATATAAACTTGCACTAAGGTCTGATATCAAAGGTTTACCTTGACTGTTGAATAGCTAAATCAAACTGCAACACTTCAATTATAGTTTCCAGTACAGTAAAAAGTCTTTTTATTCTCTCCTCCCTATTTAATGTTTCAAATATTTCAAAGTTTTGTTTCTGCCAATGAACTCCTTGAATAGTGTCTTTTAAATGATCTGGAATTATCTTCTCTACTATGGGTCCATCTTTACTATCAGTACTTAATTCACTTTCTAATCTGTTCATGCAGTACTTGAAAATGCCCTTGTTGTGTTCATATTCATTTCTGTTGGTATATGTGTTCCTTTTATCAGGCATACTAGAAGTAAAAAAATTTATGTAGCAATCTCTCAAAGCTTTGTCCTGACATGGTGGATGTATACTGAAATTTTGGAACAGTACTTGTTGGCAGTTATCAATTACGAATTTAGCAGTGTAGTCAGAGTATCCGTCTTCATGAACATTCTGGAAGTAATAATATAAAATAATACAGCTTATACATCAGAATAACACAAAGGCTACAATTTATAAAGATACTAGCTTTGCCTTGTGTTGTTAACAGTGGTTGTAAAAGTAAAATGTAAACACTGTTGACACAGGTAGTAAAGAATGTGTTTAATTTAATATTTAATTAATGAAAATGACAATGATGATGCTGGTGATATTTACCAAAATGATTTCAATAACCTCTTGAAGCACATCACAAGACAAGTATTGTGTAGGAGTTATGCTCATATAGCAAACTTCTAATGCATCATACCACATGTGATTTCTGATTTCAGTTCTGAAAGACTCCTCAGCATATGTTGGCATTTGTTTAATACTTCCCTAAAAATAAATCACATCACATAGTAAGCAGGTATAATTCAGAAATATTTATTTGTTTAAAAAGGAGTAGAAAGAGATGGTTAATATGGTTTCCTAAATTTTTACCTACAGTCAGTACTGATACTTAAAAGTCCAACTGTAAATCATAGAATTGCAAGCCGTTCCAGACTAAGCCACAAATTACAGATGTTTGTTGCATTAATTGCTGCAGCTAACATCTATAAACATACAAGTTCTTAGAGGACTATTAATAAAGATTTAAACTAGCAACCTGGCCCATCTTTGAATGAACTTCTCAGATTAAGTATTTGGCAATGGCGTATTCTTTTTGATCCTTCGTGAGTAACTCAACACATATTTTACAAATTTGAATCTGTACTTTCCGAGATTGACACATCCAACCAAAACAAACAATTACTTCAGGTTCATTATATGTATAGTATAATAATTTACTGAAAAATATATATATTGAGACACAGTACAGGCTTTGCCTTATTTTGGATTAGGCCAGGTGTGAAATGTGTTAGGATGTTATATTATTTCAGTCAGTCAGTTTGATTTGAGTCTGTTTAAAATTGTCTCAATTAGAAGATAGCAAATATATAATGATAAAATATGGACCGGATGTTAGTTGTTTCACACAGTGCGTTAGTGTTTGTCTCAATTAAATAAAGGAACTTCCTTAAACCGGGATTTTATTTCATTTGATGTTGCAATACTTGACTAATATTAAGAGGATGTGTATTAACGTTACCCTAGGAGACTAGAAATAAATTAGTCTTATCAATACTTACATTTCTCCTCCCGTGATCACAAAACGTCGTACAAGCAGGTAAATGAACAAGTTGAAATCTCGCTCGATAATCGAAATACTCATTTCCAGATACTTCTTTACAGGCCAAGGTCCATTTGTCATCCTTGATCTCTTCTACTCCGCCTGAATTAGGCTTATGACGTTTTCTTGATGAACCTAGTGGCTCCTCATTTGAACGATTTTTTCTATCACTATTCATAATGCGGTTCAGTATATATTTTTTTTCAAGTTTTAATTATTGCCTTAACATATTTATACAGAACTACAAAGACAATATATTATACTGCTGAGTGCCAAAAAAACGACGTTATTAATGTGTTTTTGTTTTATATTTTTACATATTTAAATATTGAGTGATTAAACTCACGTAGTATCTTGCTGGCGTGATTCATCCACAATAAGAGATAGATAACATTTGCATTTGTTTAGAACTGTAGACGATAAACAACATAGTTTTATGTAGATAGCATTTAAATAAGCATGCTTTGTCCACGGAATTGGTCTAGTGAGGCGATATTTTAAAGTTTTACACGTAAAGTTACTTCTAAACTACTTAGTATTAAAAACTCTATGTATTTAACTGGTTAAATGAATCACCGAGCACTGCGTAGCTACTTTTGTAATTGCGTTGCGCACTGGCGCCGATTTGGCGCCGCCGAATGACAAGTATTGACAAGTAATGGCAACAATACAACTGATTGGAAACCAATTCGATGAATGTTGCCGACGTATGGATTTATTGTCCTCTCGAGTTGAAATTTCTGAAAATATTGATTTCATTTCTTTGGATGAAAATTCGCTTTAATGGTTCTTAATTTCTTTTACATTTGCTTTAATTTTTTAGGTCATACATAAACACCATTTATATGTGAAATTTATTTTGCTTCTTATATAAATAAAGTAAACAATACCATGGAGAGCTCAAAAAATTCTATTCGCACGAAAGTCTAGGCGTCAGAAAAAAAAATACAAACTACGACTATAATAATTTGAGAAAAACGCAATCCCTTCAAGGACAGATCTTGAAATTTTGGGCAGTCGTAAGGATTGCAAGGCCTTGGGTTGGTTCTAGTTCGCACGATTTTAAGTTGGTGACAAGTTATGAATGTATTAGTGTCTTTAGTGTGAATGCATATAGGTTTTGAATAAAAGATTGAATTCTTTTTAGTGCTTTATTTCATAGACGCGGCTACAAACCTACCACACACATTTTTTACACACAGAGCAAGTGACAGATCCAAAGGCAAAATATTTGATGCGCTGCATCTTCGTCTGCGTCAGTAATAATTAATGAATAAGAATAATTAGTAAAATAATTTTAATATAACGCCATCTATTGGATACTTAATACAGCCAGCAATTAACCTTATACCATGACGATTGTTAGAGTGAGCATTTCCTGGATCTATTCAGAAATATCGGGGTACCTAACGAGAAAAAATAAACGAACCAACAAAATGAAAACAAACTTTTTACTTCTTTTAGGAAAAAAATTCATAGGGGTGGAGAAACCACTACTAGACTATTTTACATCTTGGCCTATAATTTCCATTTAAATCTTATATTGTGGTACAAACACTCAAAAAATAGGTTCCTCTATTCAGATGCACGCTAGAATTTCCATATCACGATCTAGGATTATTAAGTTACTCCATAGTTGGGCATGTCTTCAGTAGATGGCGCTGTAGTGTGTTTAATTGCAGATTGAAACTGCAAATCAGATATCCTTAAATGTGTTCTCTTCGGAGGATGTCTGATTTGATTAGATTTATTATATAGCTAAATATGGAAGCATTGGGGCGATACGCATGCTGTGCACGCTTGTGTGAAAAGGGCGGTCGTAAAAATAGCTCTCCAAAACCTTATTTTTAAACTCATAACGATTTCTTTGTCATGGCCGGTTGGTGAATAAACGAAGTAAGTTCTGAACTTAGACATTCATTAAGAAAATCAGGATATTCTATTAATAGAGGTAAATAATTTTCAACCGATTCATTAATAATTTTAAAATAACCGCTTTTAACTACATGTATATTTTTTACGGTTCCGTTCCTCAAAAGGTAAAAAAGAACCCTTATAGGGTCACTTTGTTGTCCGTCTGTATGTCTGTCAAGAACCTTTTTCTCAGGAACGTGTGTAGCTATTAAGCTGAAATTCAAATCAAACTCTGAGGTCTACTGTCCCTTGGAGTTGTAAAAAATCGAATTTCTAAGCCCTCATAACATAATCAAAAGATACAGCCGTTCATGCAGTAAATTTTCGACACTCACAAGGGAATCAAAACCTTCAGGGTACTTCCCGTGAACAAACAACAGAATCTTGGAATTTGGTACGAAGCAGCGTCTTATACTATATATAAAGGCACACATAATTTAGTTACATCATTTAATATACCAACGGTTTGTAGAGAAACCTCGATGCATGAGACCGACTCGCGCTTGACTAGTTATTTTTTCATGTATGGACCTGCCAAAATGACTACTCTTCCTGATGGAAAACATAAGCAGAATCCGAGAGTGGAGGTCACAATACTCATTGCGAATGCAGACAATGAAACAATGCAGCAAAGCGGCGGCCTAATGATGCTTCTGCATCATTGAGCGACGAAAACGTCAGCACGAACACTGTCATTTTTCGTTGATTTTCTGTGCGAGGATAGTACCGTCCTACTTGAGCTGGCCCGTTTATGATGAAACCAGCGTAGCTCTACTACCTTGAGAAAGTATATACGGTACTTATTTTTTAAAATTTATTTTAGCTATCTGTCTGGCTGTTTATTCTGGCTAATCTGTGGAACGACTTTACCGATTATGACGGGGCTTTCACTCACAGATAACATATATTTTCATTTCATTTTCAGTGACTCCTTATATCATTGTTCATGAAGTCACTTAGGCTACTTTTATTTCAGACCAGCTTTGTCCTGTGGCGTTACTAGTAAAAAAGCTGGTTATTAGCAAAAAAACCTGCTTTTGGAATAGTGTAGGCTAGTTAAAATGCAGATAGTTAGTGCAGCATCAGTGTTAATATAAGAGATTTAGAAAGCTAATCTTACTATTATGTAGTTCTATCGAAGTTATAGTGATATATATATATATATATATATATATATATATATATATATATATACTATGGCATAGGGGGCAAACGAGCAGGACGTATCGCCTGATGGTAAGCGATTACCGCCGCCCATGGACACCCGTAACACCAGAGGCATCACAAGTGCGTTGCCGGCCTTGGGTGATGGGGAGGGGGATGAGGGGAAGGGTTGGATTGATAGACATTTAAATTAAAAATGCATTGCATTGAATCAGGTAGGTGAGGAATTTTTTTGCAATATTATACTGTTAAAAGCTATAGCGAAAATATAATCAAGGCCAAAGTGAAACACATACTTCTTGATAAATGAAAACCGAAAACAAATCTACGCAATGTTTTATTGTAACGTTTGGCTGCGTACCCGGTCCCAAATATTAAAAAATATTGATTCATAGTTTGCCGCAACCGTACAGTTAACTATCGATTGCATTTTGTTGTTGACAAGGTGACTGTTGGTATAAAACCACAATACTTGTGGCACAGGTATCAGTTCCGCAGGGATCATTGAGGGAGATATTCACAACGATAAGCTCAGAAAATGGCATTTTTATTCAAGGTACGTTTAATAAGTGAAATACAAAAAAGTCTTATTGGTTATCGATAACATTATTAACGGTTATTATCGGTATTACTTGAGTGTAATATCTACTACTTATTGGCAATTTCTAATGAGATTTTTCCAATTATTAGGATATAATAAAATATAATTTCATGCAGAGCTACAGGTAATTTATTGTATAAAATATTTTTAATTGTATTTAAAATAAATAGTGGTTAGTAAAAGGCAACTTGAGCCAATGTAATAACTCGTTAGATGTTTGTTTGTTAATGTTATATTTATAATGTTACTTCCAATGCAGTTCTAAAAATATTAAACCATTAGACCATTATGTTTTGTGCATTTCACAACATAAAAAAGTGTATAAATATATAACATATAGGTTTATTACATATTTATTTAACTAGATAATAATTTTATAAAACGCATTAACACACGAAACAAATTGTTAATCAACAAATCGTGAACCGTGAAAATCTATTTTTGCACGACAATTTAGTAGTACATACAAGGTCAACAATAGAAAAAAAAGAACTTGCGATATTTTGATTTCATACATAATTTGTTTCGTTTCAATCAATCAATCAATCAGCAACCCATAATATTCCACTGCTGGGCTCGGGTCTCCTCTCAGGAGAGGGTTAAGGCCATGTTTCGTTTAATAATCAACAATATTTTTAATCATTTATATCATTCTTAATAGTATTTTCCACCAATCCATATTTAGTTACATGTAAACTACGAGGTATAAATTAAGTTTTTAAAGTAATTTATGTGATTTTACACATCATTACTTTACCTAAATTACATTATACTTAGGAAGAATAACCTTGTCTAAAAACTTAGAAAAACTAAGAAAATGTACGATATGACCGTTAAAATATTCATTAACTACTTCTCTCAAGTAAATGATTCAAATACTCCACTCTATACGTAATTTCGTTTAACTCCTTATGCAGGATTTCTTTCAGATGATTATAGAAGCGTCTGTTGGACATCAGATATCCAATTGGTGTCTAGTTTGTGGATAAATCGTTCATTTCCGTTATTAAATTGTGCCACTTTTTCGTTTTGCACCGGTTGACTTGACTTCGTAAAAGGTGACCGCCTGTGTGGTCTTCATGGATAGATATTTATTAAATAATTAAATTTATTTAGTGAATTATTGAATTCATTATAAATTCGGTTTCACAAGTAGTTGTTTTAATAAACCAATATCACATTATGCAATTAGTCACGTTAAATTGCCCAAAAAAATAGTCTCGCTTTCTTTGCACTTAATTATTTTCATTGTCAACATTGAGTAATATTTTACTGGGCATTGACCGTGAAGGCTGTTGGTTTTTTGTTACAGTAGATGGAAGTAGTGTCTATGTAATTTAAAAGAAAACAAACTCCCACGGTCGACGTGGGTAGGCATTCTTGTTGAATTTCACGTGGCCTGCGGTTAGATTTGTCAGTTATAATCGCAACGAAAGAAATGTTTTTCAGAGTATAGTTTGTAGTTTATGAATTCTTATTCTAGATAAATAACTGTTTCATGAGGTGAGCATTGTGCTCATAGTAAATAAAATTCAAAACTCATATGAAAAAATCGATAAAAATCATCTTTGAAGTGAGTATATCGTGTCATAATTTGAGCACAATTGATGCAGTCCTTTTTCGTTTTTGAAGCGTACCCTAAGCGACTGAACAATTGTAATGTTAATAAGGTATAGATGATGAAATGTATTACCTTACTTTTTTCCAGTTCCTTGCTCCAGTTGCGTTAGCGACGATAGTACTTTCTGGAGCACCTCCCGGTGGTTACTCTTACAACCGCTTCCGAGGACCAGTCAGCGGTCAAATAGTAGAGGTGCAAGTACCGGCCGCGGAGGGTATACCAGCACAACAACATGCCGACTATGGTTACGACCACCAATCAGGACAGATCCATCCAGATACAGCCAAATATGCGCACTTGAAGACGGTAGATTACGTGGTGAGTGCTTTATGCAAGCTGTTTTTTTTGTGAAGAAAATATTACGTTAAACATCTCAGCAAATTGAAGTGAAGGAAATAAAGACAACTAACTACTAACCAAAGTTTAGTTATTTTATTAACATTAATGAGAAATAAACTACATTATGATCAAATCATTATCTTTTCTGAATATCATACGAATTATTTTATCATTAAAATTCACTGCTGAATAACCCATGTACTACTGTGTACTTACAATCTTTTAAGATCATCTGTTAATCTCGTTGGTAATAAAAACACGCATAGATGTGAACTTTAGGTGATTTTTTTTTAAATATTTGTGTAATTATGAATTTTCTTTGGTGATTTAAGGCTAAGCCTGATTACCACTACGCGTATGGAGTAGAAGATCCGCACACCGGCAACCTGCAGAACCACAAAGAGCAACGTGACGGAGACGTTGTTCGTGGTGAATACTCTCTAGTCGAGCCAGACGGCTCTGTACGTCTTGTACGGTATACCGCAGATCCCAAGAATGGATTCCAGGTACTTTTTGATTTACTGCCTGAAGTTTTCAAAAAGAGTACTCAGCCCCTGTTCTCCCTAGAATTTTTTATTTAATGTGTATGAATGCATGTTTTTGAAAATATGGAAATAGATAAGTAGTAGCCCTATGCCTCTTTTCTACTAGAAGCTTATGTAATGTTAAAGACTGTTGACGATAGAATTATAGAAGCCTTAATTGACACCACGTCGTATGGGACAAACAGTTGGTAAGAGAAGGAAAACTTGAAGTAACCCTAGCGTGGTATAGTAATAGTTGCTAAGGAGAGGTCCATCAGTGGACTATTAAAGCTACTGTTGATGATGATGAAGGAGATTTATGTGGCTTGATTAGAAAACTATTTATAAGTATCACAAATTTAAATGGTCGCGATGAATTGTATTAATCATTATTCGTTATGGTGTAAAAAAAAATAATAACAAACGATTAAAAACTTCTGTGATAACCCACAACCAGGAAACTTTATCTTGGTAGTGGGTTCATAATTCTCTCGTTAAATATTTTTAAAGAATTTTATTCTCAGAATAGACCTGCTGTAAAACCTCCATTTTCTTTTCAGGCAACAGTGCTCAAAAACGCTGGCGGTCAGAAACAACAGCAACCCATTCAATACGGTCATGTAAAACGTGAAGAAGACGACTCTGGTGAATACTAGTCTTGTAAATTGTTTTAGATATGTTTTTTAGCTTGTTGATTATTTATTATCGTTACGAATGTTCAATAAAAATAAATCAAAATTACGCTTTATTTTATTAATGAGAACGTAAACTAAACGTGACATGTACTTATTGGTAGATGATTAGGTGCAGATATTTATTTTTATTAAATAAGGCTACATAGCAAAACTTCAAACCGAATTCCTTTATATCAAGGTCTAACTTGGTGGATAAATTAAAGTAATTGAATATCAATGGTACTATATTGTCTTTTCAAAGGTTTTGTAAATAAAAAAACCTAGTAAAATACATTAAATAAGGTTTAATTACAAAATTGAATATTACACTAAAAATAACGTCATTTGAAAATATTTTTCAACGTTTCGATAGAGTAGGGCACGACGATGGTATGTGTTTTGTCTCCGCTTATCGTTTGTAGAGATTGCAAATATCTTAACTAGAAAGAAATATTTATAAATCAGATCAAGGCGTATTAACAATAGGAACAAAAGAGAAACGTTATAAATATTCAACAAAACAGAATTGCTGCCACGAGCTTAGTAACGTTTACATTTTCTGATTACAGATTTACAATACAATTACATTTTCTGATTATAGACTAATTATTGACTTAAATTATAACGAAAACGAATATAGATGAGGATACTAGGATACTAGACTACGATTCTTTTCATTTTTACGAATGAATCTGAGCGTTCTAATTAAACAGTACATTTCTATGCATATATACAGCTCAAATTACGTCACGGAAATTCTTTGAAAATTCAAACGCGTTAAGGGAATTTGTCTATTTACATGTTTCCAAATAATTAGGAACAAAAATAAGAAAAGACAAGTGTCCGATAACCTATCATTTTAGGAAAAGTAAGCAAGCCTATCAATAATAGAAAGCCTTACTTAGAAAATGTAAATTACATCGAATTTGATCACCCTTGCCTCCATTTTATCTTTTAAATAATGAGTAAAAGAATTCACTTTAGACGTAAATATATGAGTTAACTAGAACATACATACCGTCATACCCCATTGATTGTCCATGAGCAATTCAGTAGCTACTTGAAGACTTCTATTACATTCTATTTCAGCTTTAGCTACTTTTATCTTTGCGCTAGCTAATCTAGTTGATTCGGCTTCCGCAGCCATTGCTTTTTGTAATTGTAAAGGTAGTCTTATATCTTTTCTAAAATGCAATTCAGTTGTGCTATATACTTTTGTTAATAACCATACATACATATAGGTCGTGCTATATCGTAGTATCAAAAAGGCAGATAATGCTTTAAATAACTCCACCTCAAAAAGCCTCATAATGATCAGTATCATTATTTTTACAGTTTGATGGATATGTTAAGACTATTCTTGTCATGAAAACTAAACGTGTAGAACAAACTGTAAGATTAATTAACTCAGTTTAATTTATTAACAGTATTAGTTTTCTTTAAATACGTCAACGCTTTATGGTTTTTATAGAAGTTAGTTGCATGCAAATTTAAATTAGATAGAGATAGTCTCAAGATTCTGTAAAAAATATTTTGATATGAAATATAAAAGTTAATAACTAACATCTCAACTCTTAAGACTTGTACTCCCCAGTTGTGAGTCATATTTCTCATGCTCTCGAACACTTGAAGACTTACTGCACGCCTGTCATTGAGAATTTCAGTAAGTTTCTTCGCACCGATGGCATTACGAAGTGTTGTCGCAGCTATATAGTGTGTTGAATGTCTGTTAATTATAATTTTAATAATTACGAGAAGGTTCTTTATACATATATCATAAGTAACATTTTACTAAAAGAATAACTTGATACATATCAATAAGGCTTTCTGGTTTCAAACTAGGCAGGGCAGATACGAGCCATTTCTTATCTATATTTCTCGTGCCTGGGGTTGCTCACGATGAACTTCGAAACTAACTAACCGCTTTCACGTTATTTGCTGGCGTGACTAAGATAATATAGTTAACATAACGTTTAGTTTAATAGGTATCTAGCAGAAATAAAAAGAGACGCAGAAAAAGTTGTATAGTTCTACTCTATTGTAAATAAATAAAACCCCAGCGTAAAAAAGATATGGTACTCATCTCTCATTTTTCCAGGTTGTGAATCCATCTCTCTGTTTAGCAAGCAGAACAACAACTTCTGTTACAAATCCAACAGGCCAGACCCACTGTTGTTTTACTAACGAACAATAATTGTTGTTTTCAAAATAACTGTGAGACCGACTGTTGCCGCGGCATCATGTCGGCACGAGATGCGTCGCCACGGTTTGTGATAATGTACATATCAAGTAAATCGGTGTGGTAAAGCGTGGCCATGTGCAACTAAATAGTATTTTATGTTTCACATCTATCAGGCGTCCGCGAAGAAAATAGTTTTTGTAAAGCTGAAGTTTTATTAAAATAGTCTTACTTGTAATCAGTGACCCTCATCACTGCCATAACAGGATCTTTAATTCTGTAGTATACAACTGCATCGACAGTCATGGATAAAGAATCTTTAGTTAGGGCCTGTAAACAAATTAAAAACATTAATTATTATGTAATAAAAGCGAAGTACCTGGACGACCGATGGTAAATTTTATAAAAATAATAACTTAGTTACATTAATTTATCACCCCAAAACCCCCTACATACTAAAATTTCATTTGAAAATTGTTGCGAGCTGTTTCCGAGATTCAGATTTTATATAATAATTTAGTAAATTATAAATTTAAAAAGCGCGTTTCATATTATATTTGGAAAATAAATTACAACGAAATCGGTTAGAACAAGGCCTCAGTGAAATCGGCGACGCAGATTTTCTATTTCTAACTAACGTATTATTGTTTAATGCGTTGTTACCTAAACCTTGCATTAAAAAAGAGGAGTAGAGAATTTCAAGTATTATATTCTCAAATCTATTTGTCATAGTTTCCCTTTAAAGTTCATCACATGGACTACCATCATAAACATTTTGTAGGTTGCATCATAACAGCCACTTTTAGAGGAAGGGGCGAGGGGGGCGGGGGTGAAGTGATTTTTTTTTCATCTATAAATGCTCGACTAGCTTTCATTATTAGGGCGTAATTTTTATTAAATAAAGAGTATACTAACCTCTTGAGGATCAACTGCATGACAAATTACTCTTAGATCTAAAAACTTCAGTGAATCGATACATGGTAGGTAAAATATTAAACCGGGGCCGTAGGTTTCGCGACTTCGTAGCTTTCCATTTCGTAAAATCACAACACGTTCGAATTGTCTTACTTTCTGTAGATAATAAGATTGATATTTTTGATAGTTAGAATTTGTGTAATTCATGTTGAGCTTTACTTATATATCAGTTTTGTTCTGACTGTATTATATAAAAGTCTAGATCGGCTTAGTGCTTCAATCGGTGATTTAGCCAACTAAACTAAACCACTATTACTAGACTTTTCATCTGTTAAAGCACTGTTAAACATCTGTTAAACATCTGTTATCTTTCGTTGCATACATTTTATCTAGAGTTTATGTTCAAAGAAATCAATGGGTTAATTTTGCAAAAACATAAAAACGTGTCATATTTATGAACATAAAATAAAGACGGTCTTCTATAGAATATGCTATGAAGCTTTTAAGAAAATAATGTAAGTGATTCTGTTGTACTTACCACAAACACAACTAACAGTGAAAGTGGAAAAAAAATAATAAGCAGGAGGAAGGACAGAGCAACGAGCACGGTTTCGACGAAGGTATGTTCTGTGAAAACGAAAGACTTTTGTATAAAAGTGGCAGTCAAAGACTCTCCACCTAGTTGCTTTCGAGAATACATGTCGCTCAAAGGAAACTAAAAGTTTAATATTAGTTTAAATTAAACAGGCAACTTTATATCAAAAGTTGATTTCAGTTCCATTGGGAGCCAACATAATGATGTATAATTTTCCATACAAAGCAATGAAGGCATGTTTTTTGTTGGGTTTTCAAAGAATTTATAACTAAGACTTATTTAAAGTTTAAAAAAATTTAGGATATTATTGCGTTACCTTTTGTAAACGTCGTAGTACGCATCAGTTGTAAATCCAGTTGTTCTGATATGTGGGCCTCATTATAAATCTCATTTTCATTCATAAAAGACTGTTGCATTGACACGGGAGTTGACATTATTAAAATATAAAATAATAAATTGAGTTGAGTATTTATTACATATCGAATACCCTTAGTTTTTGTATTCTCCTATAGCGACATTGAAAAGAGAACTGAAAAAAGAAAGAAAATATTATGTTGTACTCATTGACACTGTCGATTTTCGTCATGAAATCTTGCCAATTTATTACTTTTTGTTGAAGATATTACCATAAATTCATAGTATGAATACCAATGACGTTGAAAGACATTTAGGAAACTTTTTATGTATTATGTACTTCGAGTAGAATTAACATAGAGTTTTGCTAATTTATAATTATTTCTAAGTACTATTTATTTATTAGATTTTCAAATATTCCTGAAAATGAATTCGTTTGTTTTATTTTTTCACTATATTATTTTTCCATCCCAAGATTGCCTTCTTTATTTTTTGTGCGAAAATCTCCTCGCGTACTACCGACTGGCGGTTATATCAGACTCGAACCCACTAAAAACCGCACACCGTCTCGGGTACTAGAAGTAGGAGAACCAGGTGCATTCTCGATAGGATATCCCTGGAACCCCGACATCCCTGGGGCTTCCACTGCTTGTAGGTGGCCTCCTTCTGTATAGGAACCCTAACAATCCTATTCTATTCAGAAAAAGGCGCAAGCTCTTTATAGAGCGTCTGCTTCTACTAGGGTGACTGGGGGCATCACCTGTCACCCTCAGGCTTGCGCTTATGGAGGACGGTGTTCGTTTTGCGATCTTCGGCTCTTGAGTCGTCTGCCGTACCTGGCCCGTTCCCGGGCCTGGCGGACAGAGAGAGTTCTAAACCTCCCCCGGTCCCGCTCCGCCATCTCCTTCGCAAGTATAACTTGCTCGCAGAAAGAGAAGGCAGAGTTCAACGTGCTGCCGCTACGTAACATGATCGCAATCATGTTACCGAGCGAGAGAACCCCCACTCCTATGACCGCCATGAGATCACGCCTCGGCTCGTCCCACACCGGACATTCTACCAGCACGTGGAATGGTGTGTCCACGGTTTGGCCATCGTAGTGGTGACACACAGGCGTTGGCTCCTTGTGGATCAGACACAGTGGTCTCCGAAGCATACTTTCCTAGTGATCACCTGTGTTAGCTGGTATAAGAGGCTCCCGTGATGCCTCTTGAGCTAATCTTCTATAACGGGCCATTCCGCCGCAATAACGGCATGCCCATCCTAAGGTTGCCTGTAAGAAATTGCTTTTTAGCGATAAGGTCGCCATTTGTACATGGTAATTCAATTGATATGTTATTTTTATGTAAACTATAACATCTGGTGTACAATAAAGTTTATTCCATACTTGCATAGTTTGTCACCTGTTCCTGATATAACCATACATAAGATATTGTTTCCGAATATTTTTACGATATTGTAACCTACAACATAATTTTCAAGTTCATTTTTGGTGACATATTCTGTAATTCAGTAGCAATTGATGAGGTAAACTGACTGTTTCTTTCTTTCTGAACTCTTTGTTTCGTAATTACTAAGTCATAGAAATGACAATCACATTATCACACCTGCACCTCTACGTAAAAAGTGGAATAATATTACAATTAATAATATTTGAGTACCGTATGCTTCTTCAATGATTCCTGTTCCTTGGTAGCACACTCTTACTTTACGCTTCTCTGGCAGACATAAACATAGCTTAATAATATCTATCAGATTATGCTTAAGTTTCAATGTTTTCAGTTAATGTTCCACCGAGAAGACGGTTGCACTTTAGCTACACTTGTAAAATAGTTCTGACTTTTCTCATCACTTAAATGTTAATTCGAAAATACATTGTAAATATAATTTTAACAAAAGTCTTTGGGAGACTGAACAGTTTATAATAAATACCAAGTTTTGGTTTAAGAAGTTCTTGTAATGTCGTGACGACGAGTGCCAAGTCTTTAATTGTTTTAAACCCTGTAAGGGTCCGACTTGAACCCCACTCCGGTCATATTTCTCGGTACTCCGTATCATATTTCTGGATTAAGAAGTTCCTTTCTAGATTTACCTTAGTTAGCCAAAGACACTCGTAATCGGTACATTGTGAGGTTAGTTTTAATGCCGCGGGTGTCTATGGTCGTTTGATTCATTTATCCTTTTACTGATCAAGGCACATGGGAAGCTTAAACACTTTTTTTATCATCTAAAGAGCATCCTCGTGAAAGAAATGAAGAAATACACTGTGATAAGGTTATTACTTTTACTAATTTACGTCTTTATGCTTTGTTTTGAATCCCAAGCGAAATATGCGTTTAGAGACTATTGATTATATTTATTAATTTAGGATTCAATTTCGCCTGCTTAGTCTCTTCAAGGAAAAATCGTGACGGTAGAGAAGTAATACTTTGTTTCCTTCTAAGGTGAGAAATAAACTGCTAGGCGATTATTTCATTCCTACCAGTCGACACACCTTCGAGAAGTCCTTCTGGAACTAAACCAAACATCTATTATAAATCAGTATACATTAACCACGTATTGAATGTTTTTTACACATCCTTTTGTTAATGACCATATTGGATAAAATACGTTTGTGTACTATAATGGTAGAGTTAAGAAAAACTGTTTTAATAAGCGGTACTAAAACACTTAATTGAAAATCGTATTAGTGTTAACAAATATATCAATTATGTGTGTGTAGCTGAATCTAAGAAATTTAAAAAATATATTTAAGCAATTTTACATTTTATGTTTTACAAAAGTGACATGGGATAAATATAAACAGTTATTCGTACTTTACTAGTACGGCAGTACTTCTCTATTACCGTGGGAGAGCCACGCTTCGGCATGCATGGGCCGGCTCAACCGGAGTGATACCACAGAAAACCGATGTGAAACAGCGCCTGCGCTGTGTTTCATCGAGTGAGTGAGGATACCGAAGGCCCATAATCCAACCCTTCCCCTCATCCCCCTCGCCATCCCCCAAGTCTGGCAACGCACTTGTGATACCTCTGGTGTTACGGGTGTCCATGGGCGGCGGTAATCGCTTACCATCAGACGATACGTCTGCTCGATAGTCAAAGAAACTTCTAGCCAATTAACAGTTTTTTCTTACGCAAGCACTGAGCTAAAATATTCTGAACTATTAACTAAACTATTAGCTAGAAATTCTGGACAGATAAACGAGCGAATACAAAAAACCTATGAGTGAAGTTAGTTGTCAACGGAAACGTAAAAAAAGAATTATAAAAATACATACGGGTTGCATCTATCTCAAGCTCACTTTTCAGGCGGTTCAGTAGTTCAGTTGTATTTTGATGAACTGTGTTCGGGTATTGATCTGGTTCAAGCGGTTCAGGAATTTGAATCGGAAATGGGAAAATAATTGATGTTTTCTGTCGTGACGCTATGGAGTTTAAAGACTGTAGATATCTCAACTATAAGAAATACATTTAAATGTTGCTTCAAAAATATAAATCATTGAAGTTTAGGTTATTAGTTCATTATGGCAATTCAATTACATTTTATTAAAGTTTCTTTGAGTTTCTTTCTGTCATCATCGTCATTTACTTCTTTATATTGATAAACCTTTTTATCTGACTACGGCGGAGCCAAAAGATTATAGTTTTGGGAGTATATATAAGTTCTAATGTAGCACCAAAATTACTGAATCGATTTTGTTGAATGAGGTGTCAAGCGATTCGTAGTAAGTGATTCCAAGTGACATAGGCTATATAATTTTTTTCAAATGTTTTTACGTAGTCGGGTTATAGTATTTTAAACTTTTCTTGCTTAAAGCAGTAGGTAAAGTTGACAGGTAGAGAATGTCGCATCCGCCAATGAACCAAATGTGCAAGATGTATAAATGAAACAATTAAGTCACAAATACTTTATCATTTACCAGCATGATTTGTGGATTCTCCATTATTATTCTAGAGGCTTCGCGAAGATTCACAGCTGCTTGTATTTCACCTGAGGCTTCAATTAATTTCGCTTTCGCTATACGGGTCGCTTCTGCTTCAACTGCCATCGCTTGTTGAAGATCAAATGGCAATAATATGTTCTTTCTGCAAAAGCCATGCACCAGTTGGTGGTGTAAAAATAAGGGAATAATTTTGATCTTTGTAATTTGAAGTAGCATATATTAGAAAAAACTGTAGATTAAAAAGTTACTTATAAGACTAAGACACGAGACCATAATTGATAGATATCATATTTTTTATCCAAAGGCGGCAAAGCCAAAGAAGGGATAATAGTTTTGACAGGCTACGTATGTATATTATGTGTGTTCATCTGTTCCTTCACAGCTCCTCAATTACTGATTAGAACTGGACAAATGAGGTATCATATATCGTTAGAAGTTATAGAAGAAGAAGAGTATTAGAAGGTATAAATAGTTCGCTGGTTATACGCTATATGACGTTTCATTGAATCTAATGTGGTCATAACACAGTACGTGTTCAAAAAAACATTTGAGATAAATTTATCGTGTTTGGTATCATTGAAAAGGACGCTACTTGTACATTTAAAAAAATGTATATTGTTAGCATTTGCTCGTGACTTTGTTTGTATTTATTCGATAATTGTAATATTTATATGGTATGCCTGTCTATTCCCTCATACCTTCTAAACTACTGGCCAACATAAGGGAAATGAGGTATCGTTAGAAACGTCTTAATTGTCCGCTAATTGTGTGTGTAGCATATCCAGTGTGGTGTCCTCTGGCGGACAATAAAACTAAGATGAATAAATAAATTAGGTTAAGCATACCGTGTTTGGTATCATTAGAAAGGGATTCACTAGTACGATTCAAATATAAAAAAATACTTAGACTTACAAGTGATGTATAGCAGGACACTGATGTATTAATGTTATAAGTTGGGAGTATCTCCACGCGGTGAAGACGGAAGCAGTTTGATATCTTGGAAAACTCCTTGTCTTAATCTCTACCCTATATTGTGTGCGTATACGTCTATTCGTTGTGTTGTTGGTTACCCGGTAACGTATGGAAGCAACCACAGCTGTCATATCTCGATATACTAATATTAAACTAAAAGTTCTTATTAATAACTAGCTGACCCGGCTGAACTTCTTACCGCCATATACATTTTCATGAAAATTTTCTGAATTACCGAAAAACTTATTTTAGTAAGCCCGTGTTAACTTCCTGTAGGACCGCAGTGTATACGATTTAAGGGACTAAGAAAATATAACACCGCCTGTTTTCTTTTATTTTTTTCTATAAAAATCTTATCCTGACAATAAAAAAAACACAAAAAGAAAGTATCATCCAACATGGTGCAGGTTATGCGCATACACCCAGTACGCGCATAACTTTCGATAAATTTTTGTGATTCATTTTTATTTATATAGATATACTCGATATATTTTAATAGGAAATTTAATTAAAATTGCAGAATTAGATACTTCCATCTTTCTAGGTCGTCTTAATTTTTTGAGACAGACAATTATTCGGTTTGGTTTGTAAATAAAAGTATAATTTGCAAATAAATTAATATAATAACGGTACCATCACATTGAAAAAAAAAACCCAACTACGACGAAAAACAACGCTGAAAAAGTGTGAAACAAGATTTTCAGGACACTGGATTAACTACGTTACTAGAGAAGCAAGATGCCTTCATGGCAACTTGACAATAATGTCATACGATACGACACTGTAGTATACAATTATCAGTGTATTGAAATACACATATTCAAGTTTGAAAAGCCGTAGTCATGCATTGTTAAAGTGTTATGGTACGTTTCTATGTGACCCAGTGTCCTGAAATCTTGTTTCATACTTTTTCAGTGTCGTTATTTATAGTAGTTGGGTTTTAGCTTTTATTATTTTTATTTTTGACTAGACGTGAAATATGAAAAGCGACCAGGAATCAAACACTAATACTACAATTTACAGCACTATATACAGCTTGCCTAATAGTAATCTAGAACTTAAGTCAAGAACTCGTATATGAATGAAATTTACTTGAAGGTTATAACAATAAATTATTGTCGATCATATTACTTAAACAATATTATGACGTAAGCATAAGATTAAGAATAGAATAGAATAGTTACATTTCCACTCTTTCGATGTGAATACCCCAGTCGGAGATTATTGCGTCAATCTCAAATTTGGTTCTAGCACTCATGGATTGACGGCTAGTCAAAGCGTCTCCTAAAGTATATTGACCAAGAACATTTCTCAAAACAGCAATTGTTGTTAATTCCGTAGAATGTCTGTAATAAAACACTGCACAGAAGATTATGTGCCGTAATTAAAAAAGAGTAAATGTATGGAGCCGAAATGTGCTAAAGTGGAGACCGCTATTAGGCAAACGTGGTGTAGGGAGCCCGGCGAACCACAATCGATTACTAAATGTTGAATGTAATAGTCTTTTAAAATAACTTACCTGTAATACTGGACGTTTAATAAACAATGAAGAGGTTCCGTTACGTGAAAATAGCCAACCGCATCAACTGTAACAGTTACCGAATCTTTCGTAAGTATCTGAAATAAAGAGCCAACCCTTAGTGTTGGATAGAATTGAATGGATCTTAATCGATTATTAATATGATGACCGGATTGCTCGCGGCCCCGTATTTTTCATGACCAGAATTCAAGAAAAGCGGTCATCATACTCATTGCGAATGCAGACAAAGCAATAATGAAGCATGGTGGCCCACATTATGTGTGTTATTCGGAAATTTAAACTATATTACTCTAAAAATGTATTTGCTAAAAAACAAGTAGGTTGGCACTGGTGATGTTAGGATCTCAGAGGGTATTGGCGGTCAGAGTCATACGCGGTTACCGCACCGTGGTAAACGAGGCGGCGTGCGCCTTGGCTGCAACACCCCCGTGGGATTTGGAAGCGGAAGTGCTCGCCGAAGTTTATCGATGGGTAGCTGAATTCCAGGCGGAGAGTGGCATTCGCCCTCCGCCCGAAGAGGTACGCGAGTGGCTTGAAGCCGCCCGTCGAGCCACTATGGTTCGGTGATCGTCGCGGCTGGAGGCTCCACGTGCTGGTTTCGCCACCGTGGAGGCGCTCCAGCCGGTCATCCTCGAGTGGGCAGGGCGGCAGAACGGGACCCTTTCCTTCCGACTGACACGGATGGGCGGGACGGGTTTTCCCCTCCATCTGCTACACAGGCCAGCCGGGGGGGCGACGTTACGCGTGTGCCGTACGTCGCCCAAATTGAGAGGATTTAACATCTAGAGACGGTGTTTGCTTCGGTGCGAGCAGCCGTTGGGAGGGGTCCGGATGGTGTAAAAAAGTGGTTCCCGGATCCCTCCCGTCTCAGGCGCAGAGTGGCACACCGTGTGGTTTTAGTCGGTTCGATTCCGACAAACCACCCCCCTGCAAACCCCAGTGGGGTGAAGGCCCGAGGGGGATTCCACACGTAAAAAAATGATGTTAGGATGGTAGGCTTTTAGAAGAAGCTTGTTGAAGTAGAAGACGCAGACTTCGGAGAATAATGTTTAAAATGTTACTTGTTGAGGCGGCAAATTGAATGATTGTGTTCTAAGGTCAATAAGAGTGACTTCATCTGAGAGTGGCAAGACCCATATTACTCCTGGACCGGCTGGTGTATCTGGTCTCACTTTGCCGAAACGTAACACAACAGCTCTTTTGTATTGTTTTACCACCTGGAATGAGAATAATTAAGAGATGTCAAGAGATCCTTTATATAGAAGAACTTGAAAACTTAACAGAATTTTATTTTTACGATATTCTTGAAATCGACCATCTCACGTCAAATTCGATTCGTGAAAGTAGCGAAATAGTTAAATCAATGTTCCTAGCCTTTTTATTATGGATGTTTTCCTATGGAAGTAAAATAACAAGTATGTTATTTTTCAGGAAAATTAATTAAGTAAGAATTAGCTATTGTGTTTAAATGAATAAATAGTAATGAATAAACATAAATGACACAATTGTTCGGTTTAACAAGTCGGAAATAATTTTTTTTCAAGTTTAAATACAAATTTTCTGAAATGCAGCAAAGATAAGAAGAAGATGAAGATAAGTTTGTAAATATTTTCTTAAGTAATTTAATGGAGAGAATAAATCACTAAAAATCCACCTTGATAGTAACTTAATTTTTTAAATTACTGATTTATTAGGAAATGCATGTGTAAAATAAGTTATGGAGGAACAGGTGCTATGTCCCTTCAATACAAAGGAACTTTTGTCTACGCGAAGCGTGCATGCCTGGCTGGCCACGGCCTAACATTTTAAGTGGGAAAGATGTATTCCTGCATACGAATAGGTGGTAGTATTTCCGTCTCCGCGATACAGGATTAGTAGTTACTCCATACTTCGTCATTCCGCAGTTCGTTGTGTCTTCATTAGATGGCGCTGTACTATGTTTTCTTGCCGTGTTTGGAAGTCGCCACAATGTTATCATTCAAAACATTTTGTTAATACGAGGATATAAGAATTATTGCAGTCCAATTTATTATCTTATGACTAACAACCAACCTAACTAACAAACTCACCCGAAAGCATGCTATCAGCAATAAAGGACAAATGATAACTAGCAAAATAGATAGTACTAAAAATATATTTTCTGTAGCAGAAGATTTTGTACTACTTGGTGTGCCTGAAAAAGTTTATAAATATATATTATATTATTATATATGTGGAATTTAGGTGTTGCTTTAGATCAAATCTATGACTAAATATAATTCTTTGAGAATATATATGTACTCGATAATTCGTTGGGTTCTGCTATTTTCACTCTTTCTATTTTCTCCAACATTGTTTACACTAAAATTTGAGTAAATATTAAAAGTTGAATCATAATAAACACTAGTAATTGTGCATGACAGGAACATAGACCTAAACATCTATCAATTTTTACTTTTCGTAAAGAAGCTCTATTGTTTGAATAACGATATTCATAGGCATATTGCAAGATTATGAACAGTCAGCCATAAATTCAAGATCATACTAAGAATGTGCTTCATCCGTTAAAAAATATGTACACCCAAAAAGATTTAAAACACCAAACGAATATTATTGAAATTTTATGTGTATTGAATTATAGAGATGTATATTTTTCACGGCTGGCAAGAGCTGGATGCGAGAAGCCATAGATCGAAGTAAGTCGCGTGAAATTGGAGAGGCCTATGTCCAGCAGTGGACTGCGATAGGCTGATGATGACGATGATATTTTGCAGAGACGAAAAAAGATTCAATGGGGGTAGATGCATAACCGACATGTCTGTAGTCTACATTTCTCAGTCAATGTAATTAAAAGCATTTAATATTCATCATCATAAACTATCTTTAATAGACCGCACACATTGCTCTTTTCTTAAAAAAAAATCATACTATACTACGTGGGCCAGATGAGGTGGTATAGGGTTAGTTTCAAGTTTTCCTTCTTTTTGCAGTGATTTTGTCCTGTGTAATTTGTTCCCTTAGTCGCTTCGGATGATACCCATGGGATTATTCACACTCTGCATTTTTAATCCATCACCACAACGTTCGTGTGGTGTCGTAAAAAGCGAGTCTTAAGTGATACTGATATGAAACACTGGTCATTGCGAGCAGTGGCGGTATATCTTTTATTCGTGAAAACCCTTTCGGGCCGTCACCCAAACGGGATTGGTAGCGGATTTGGAGCGATGTATTGGAAGTCGGAATCGAATTAACACACGGTGGGTCACTCTGATGTGTCCGGTGAGATCTCAGAACAGCTTTTATTTAGACTTCTGGACCCCTTTCGGCGCCAAAACGCAACTTTGTATATATTGTCTTCTAAGTAAATTTTTAATGCTCTTTGTCTTCGTCGTTTTCCCGTCATTTTTTGTACTTTCTGTCTCCCTTTCACTAAAATTGTTCTCCTAAATTGGCATCTAATATATACAAAACCAATTTCTTTAAGTATAACTTAATTGAACGTAAGTATATTATGAATAAGTCAATCTCCAGTAGCAATAATTTTGAGTAACTTAACGAATATCACTTCGCTTAAGTTAGTATCTTGAAATATGATTTTCAGTTTAATCAGAGTTTTAAGGGTGTCGGAGTCTTTGTCGAAAAATACAGGAAAATGTATTTCATAATAAAACAATTTGCAACAATTTAATAAAACTTATAACTTAAGTAATACATATAAATGTCTTTATACATGCTGGATTGGTTGCTGTGAACTTGGTCCTGGTCCTCCTATAAAAGTCCTTAAGAAATCCAAAGGAAACGGAAAAATTATAGTTGAGTTTTTTTCCGCTGAGATTGTGTTGAGGGATTGAAGATATCGGAGCTGGAAAACAAATATCTATATTAAGTTTCCCGTGAAAAGTTTAACAAATAAGTTGGGTGATTTGTCAGTAATCTAAAAAAGGTTTGCCTTTTCATTTTCAACAGCGATTCATGTTCCACTGCCGGACACAGGCCTTTTGTTAGAATGTAGATTTTGGCCTACTAAACTACGCTAGCCAGAGGTCTTTGTTGTGCTGTTGTCACTGCTTAGTTTGCTCCCTTAGTTGGCTCTTACGAGACACACAAGATGAGTAGAGAATATTTTACATAAGAGCCTGCCACAGTGACTCTACTCTGTCTGATGGAAAGCATGAGCAGAATCCAAGAGTAGTGATCACCATACTTATTGCGAATGCAGAAAATGCAACATGCAGCAGGGCGACCTATGGCGGCCTATTGAGATGCTTGTGCGTCAGTAGTCTCAGTTTATAACCACATTATTACTTTCTGTCTGCAGAAGGAACACGTGTCATTTTTTTTGTACAATAAAATTTTACCTGAAGAGCCATAGGATTATCAACCATCACAAGAGATGCTTCTCTCAAAGCTCTCGACGCTTTGATTTCTCCCTCAGCGGCTATAATCTTAGCTCGTGCTTCGCGATCCGCTTCGGCTTCCGCAGCCATTGCTCTTTGTAGCTGCACCGGCAGTCTTACGTCTTTTCTGAAAATAGCCGTTAGTAAAATTATTTATTTTATTAAAATTAATCACACTCTCGTTAATAGTAGTTGAAAGATTTAGGATAGAATGATTTTTTAAATTTTTTTATGATATAAGGGTCAACGAGCAGACTTATCGCCTTATAATAAACGATCACTGCGGCTCATGCACACCCGCAATACCAGAGGCATCACAAGTGCTTTGCCGGAAAACCTTTGGGGGAGGAGTATGGACCTCCTGTTTCCTCTCTCACTCGGTGAAACACAGCGCAAGCGTTTTTCAACAGTGGTTTTCTATGAGGCCGTGGTATCACTCCGGTCCATTCGTGCTAATTTTATTGACAAGTTTACATAAATGAAAGTACTTAATTTACGTATCATAATCATTGCAAGTGTTGGTTGCCTGTTATGTAAAACCTCTGTCTGTAACCAGCAGTGAAAGTCTTTGGGCGAGACTATTAACGATTATGAAGTTTTCGGGACTTTAAGCACGGTCCCAATTCCCTTTAAAGACAAAATGATTATTTTAAGTTTTATATTTTATATATATAAAATCTATGGAATGTACGGTTAAGAACAAATTTAGAAGCTATACTAATTAAAGCATTGGGTACAATTAAATGTTTTTGAAAATATAAAGCGGCATCATAACTCATTATGGTAATAAAGACATACATTTCTACTCTCTCCACTTCTACGCCCCAGGGCTCTGTGGCTTCATCTAGACTGGACTGCATCAGTCGACTAATGGCCTCTCTGTCAGACAGTAATTGTGCTAGGTCACGCATGCCTAAAACATTCCGGAGTGTCGTCGCTGCCAAAAGTCGCGTTGAAGCGCTGGAATTTATCAAAACAAATGCATTTTAAATCATCCATACTAAAGTATATAAAATTCTAAAGTAGGTCTGTTTGTCTCCCTGTTTGTCTCCCTGTTTGTTACGCTTTCACGGTTAAAAGGCTATTTTTTACCGCGATAACTATAAAGTAGATTAATGATAATCGTGAGAATGTTCCATTTAAAAGTTATTAGTAGAGATTAGTATACAGTTTTTTTTTTGGAATCAATCCCCCTCGGGCCTTCACCCTACCGGGGTTTACGGCGAGGCGGTGTATCGGAATCGGATCGACTAAAACCACACGGCATGCCACTCTGCGCCTGAGACGGGAGGGATCCGGGAACCGCTTTCTTACGCCATCCGGGCCCCTCCCAGAGAGATTAGTATACAGATGTCAACCTATTATTTCGGTGCAATTCACCAAGTGAGTGAGGTTATTTGGGCCTTAACCCCATTTCCCCTCTGATGAGGGCGGGAATCTAAAGGCAGCACCGCCCTTGTGACTCTTTAGTTGTAAGAGTAAATAAATCGCGTTAGTCCTCATCAGGTTAACTAACCCCTCATCAATAAAAAATTCTGCTTTAAAACTTTCTAAAGTAAATGTTCTAAATTAAATAAGTATTTTTCTGTCAAAAGACACTCTAAATTTCTTCTTCTTCTTTTGATGAGATACCAACCAGCTAACAGGTATTTCTGTCAATGTCAAGTATTTAAAGTCTTCAAATTTCTAGTCTTCGAGCCTTTAAGTCTTCATCATGTTTAAATTAATAGTAGAAAATATAAAAAGTGTGGCTGAGATGATGTGGTTTTTTTCTAAAGACGGTCCCCCTTTTTATGAGAAAACCACTCATTTCAAAGATTGACTAAACTAAACTAGGTTTTTCATACTAAAAATAGATTTAATCTAAGTACATACATACACAAAATCCTTGCAGTAATTTTTTTGTGAAATTGTAGTTTAGTGACCCAACAACAGAATTTGCACAAATAAGTATCAACTGCTTATATATACAATATTCTAGCGTTTTTAATGCATAAACACGTTAAGGAGGACACTTCCCCTTTTTAAGCCATTGGAGTGCTCTCAATCATGATCTTTCCTATGTATTCTGTGACACTTTGGAATGGAACTAGTTCCATTCCAGTTATAAACTTTAGGTTAGGCTAAAGTCTATAACTAAGAGAATTTCCAGTCTTTATTCCAAAAAAAACTCCTGCACTAAGAATACATAATACAAGACAGGGAATTTAATAATAATACATGAAACCGTCACAAAGAACACTCAGACCAGAACAACAATTTGTGGATCACACAAAGTATTGTGACGAGTGAAGAATGAATTCACAACACTTAGCGCAGTAGAAAATGGCGAGGTAATCGCTTAAACCACTTCGGCCTCCGTACAATCTAAACTAATATTATAGAGAAGTAAAATTTATAGGTAAGATTGTCGGGGGCTGATGTCATGATCTATTCAACCGATTTAAAAAATCTTTTATTAATAGATAACAATATTGTTTGTGAGTATTATATATTAACCCGAACAAAATTAACACGGTATCTGCTGTATACGTATATGTGTATGCGGACGGAGCTGCAGGCAAAAGCTAGTCGTATACATTTAATTCGCTACCTACCTATAATCAGCAACTCTTACAACGGCATTCAATGGCTCTTTGATTCGATAGTAGACAACTGCGTCCACCGCCACTGTCACAGAATCTCGCGTCAATACCTGCAATCATATTTTTGAAATATCTTTATTTATTTATTCATGGAAAACTTACTGCAAGAAATGTTAGTAAAATAAAGCAGATTAGTCAGCAGAGAGCCGATTATAATGTTTCAGTTCTAGTTTTAGGTTAATATAAAATATTGGTCTAAAACTAGAAGGTCAGGAAACAGGTTCGAAACAAAACATAAACTAAAAGAAAAATCTCACGTAATATATCAATCATCATTAACAGCCCATAAATGTCCCACTGCTGGGCTCGGGGGTCTCCTCTCAGGAGAGGGTTAAGGCCATACGTCACACAATACGTAAGGGCCAAATAAGTAATAAATAATTACTTCAACGCAAATCTGAGGAACACTATGTCTGCTCAAAAAAAACTAAGGCCTAAATGCCTTCTTGCCGATGATACCCTAAATAAAAAGGGATCAATGTCATGCAGTTCACACAATTCATAAAAAAAAGTTGTGCTTGCGCGTACCAAGTTAAGTTATTATTTGTTTTAACTTTAGAAATGTGAAGAGGGAGGTTAAAGCGAAGTGCCTTAAATGGCACATTTAAGGCACTTCACAATATTGATTATAATATTGACAAGAAGAATAGCCCGCTATTTTAGGTCGATCTATAAGTGGGAGGAGGTGAAACTTTTTGTATAACCTTAGATAATCCTTAGAATTTATTAAACCGTTTTTGTATATTTTAGATAAGGTTGCTGTACACTAAAAAGCACGGGTTTCGTATTTGAGACACACACTCCAGATGACTCCTTTCATAGGTACAGTATTACTATACTTTAAGAGTTTTTCTTCAGTAAAATTTTTGCCTACACGTATTATAGAACCAAGCGATTTAGATGGCTTTTTAACCATCGTGTCAATGTCAGTGTCAAAAAGCAACTTAGGGTCATGGTACACTCTCAGGTATCATTCTCGGATGGTACTATTTCTTTGAATAGTATGACCCCAAAGTATAAGAGGTAAGCAAGACGTTATGCTTTTTAGTATATGTTACAAATGAACATTTAGCTGGGTTGAGATCAAGTTTATTTAGACGGCAGTACTCTTGTAGCCGATTCGTTTTGAAGTGCAAACATATCTTCTGTTGAAGATCGCAATTTAAGATTATTTGTTTTTCCAAGTGATGATTTTATCAGGGTTTACAAATAAAAAAAATAAAACTTAAATCAGAAACTACTAGTAACTTACTTAATAGAAATTATACCATTTTTCCCGGCATCTCCCACGTTAATAATAAATCCTGTTTCTTAGGACTCGCAGCAGACTTTACAAACATATATGAAACGGACACAAAAAACACTCCTAGACTCACAAAAACAATTTTGGAATCACACAAAGTGTAATCTTATGTGGGATGTGAACCCACAATATTCAGAGCAGTAGAAAATGGTGTGGGGATCATTTAAACCATTACAAAATTCTTGCAGTCGAATTGATTTGTTATAAATTAGTCTCAGCATGATCATTTCTTTCCTGTCTATGTGTGATTTATGTATAATGTGTTACATACATATTAGAAATATAAAGTATTTTGTTTTCAATGAACCTGCCAAAATGACTATTCTGCTTGGTGCCAGAATTCAATACACCGCTGATATATAGGTACATAATTGAAGCGAACGTATTCACAAGTATGGGACCTAATTGTAACTGAAGGTAGTTTAAGGATGGCATTTGCCAAGTTCAAATGTCGTGGGAAGCAAGAGACGTTCACTCGCCGACGACGATCTCATCACGACGCGCGACAAGGCATTGATTCATTTTGTATGAAAATCCAAATGACGAAACGTGATACATTATTGCATTCAATTTAAATTGACGTCGACGTCCTACTACGGGGAATAATACATTTATTTTAAATTAATTTAAAAAAAAAAATATGTACCTACCATGGGAGCAAATCTGATTTTTATAAAATACTAGCTGAGTCACGCGGTGTTCCCCCTATTATTATTGTAGCCCCATGTAAAATGTGTTTATTTTAGTACAAACAGACACTCCAACTTTTTATTTCTAGAGATATTTTATATGAATTCTTTTGTACAGAAAAGCTATATTGAAAGTAACTTTAGAAGGTCTTTAGAAAATTGTTTCAAATGACTTTCGTGGAAAAATCGCCCATAGCGTTAATAAATTTTTATTTATTTCCACTGAGTGAACAGAGCCCATTTATTCTATCTTTGATCATTGTCATCTTAACCACGTTTTTTACGTCTGGCTGTGCTGAATTGTATCTACAATTTGTAGAGATGTCTTCACTTTCCAATAATTGATTCTGCTACTTGTATTAACTCCGTTATTCCAATATTTTATAAAGCATGATATATTTTATGGGATAAAGCAGCAAACGAGCTGACGATTAGCTACGCTCATGGACACCCGCAACACCAGAAGTATCACAAGTGTGTTGCCGGCCTATTAAATAGTAGTACTTTTTTCCAGAAAGATTGTAGTTATTATTGGTCCGGGAATACCGCAGGCGACAGTTCATTCCACAGTTTGTTGTGCAAGGCAGAAAGTTTCAAGAAAAACGCACAGTTGTGGACTGCCAACCATCTCAATGAAGAGGATGAAATTTCTGTCGCTTAGGTCGATGACAAAAAGATGCGGCAGGGATCAGTTCAAACAATTCCTCGGAGACTTCCCATAGTAAAAGCAATAGAATGCATAGAGAGGCCACTTTTCTACACAACGCTAGAGAGTCTAGCCGATTCGAAACATCTAGGCAAGCAACGATTCGAGTTGCGCTCCGTTAGACGCAGAGGGAGAAGCTGGTACTGGGCAGTGATAAGAACAGTATTCCATATGAGGACAAACCCGCGCCTTATAAAGCAGAAGGCGGTGGGGCAAAGTGTAATACCGTCTCGATCTGTTGAGAACGCCAAGCTTTCGAGGCCAGTTTAGCCTTACCCTCCAAATAGCCATGAAACTGGACTTCAGTCGATATAGCGACATTAAGTATTTCAATTAATTATCCAAACAGCGCGTCATAGTGTATAAAATTTAGGTAACACTCAATTTTTTAGTTTACTTTGTATACCAATATAGTACTTAACAAATTTTCAAGGAGCATAGGCATATAGCAACCATTTGTCACAGTACTTTTGGTATAAGACTATAAGTACCTACTTGTGCGAGGTGGAGCTAAGTCGGTGAATCCATTCCTAAATTTGATAGGTTACTTTTGGTTCTCTCAAGGTTAATAGATACTTGGGCATTTTTATTTTTCTCAACTATTAAGAACTGTATATTATATTCAAAACCCCTAAAAATACCCTTAGAAGTATTAACACCGAATTTGAACCCTAAGTTAAGTAAGTACTCCGATGATCCTATCTTCACGATGCTCAAAGTGGCTCGACTAGATTCAGTATTTTGTTGAGGAAACGTGGAGTGCGCGGACCGAGGCGGCCACTGGTTTCAAGTGCGGCATTTTTGCTTGCATCGCTGCTAGCGAGTTGCTACAAAGGGCGCGAACACACGATTTTTACAAGTTGTATATTGTACTCCAAATGGCGAAAAGGACTTTTTCTTAACTTTAGCCATAAGAGAAGATAGTTAGTAGGTATGTAACCAAACCCCACCCTCGGTACGCCCATGGTACCTACAATTAAAAATGTAGAATTTATAATCATACTAGCTGCGTCCCTATATTACCAGTTTTTTGTTGCTTTTGAATCGAATATTGTTTAGTTTCATTAATTCATTGGTTTTAATTTATACAGCTATATGTAAATTAAAACAATGAATTCATTTTCATCAACAGTTTTTAATTGCTCTCTTTAAAAAAGAAAAAGATAAAAACGAAAATTATAAAAATATCTTTTCAATTCATGCGCTTCACCAAGACTTGGTAGACTGTATAAACTACTTTAATTTTTAGAAACTTAGAGTTATTTCATAAATTAACACAGTTTCTCAGTTTACACCACTAAATGATATAATTGATGTACTAATGGTTAATGATAATTCACAGTAAGCTGTGCAATCTCCGGAGCAAGGCCAGTCTAGACGATTACTCTTATGCAATTTATTTTAATAACCGAGTGGTGTTAAAATGTGAATTTACTTTGTTTTGACGGCTACCCTATTAAAGCTAAACTCGTAAGATAAGTGAATAATAATGTTTTAACTCTTGATTCAGCTAACTATTTCATAAATTTATTTTACACGTTTGCTAAACCTAAAACATGAAAGCAGAAAAGGTGTTTGTAAAGTTTATAATTTGTTTAAAATAGTATCACCTAAAAGGTTTACTCCTAAAATATTTAAGTAACTTCCTTTTCATGATAATAGAGTAAATAAGAAGAGAGTTTCAAGTACTTGCAAGGTCGGAATTCATACCTTTACTATTTCAATCATTCAGTCATTTATTTACGGAAACATAGGTTAAAGATATTATCCTTATTTTAGAGGTACATTAGGTCCTGCCACATTATGCGTTGTGCAAATATTATATAAACAGAAACGTCATAAGTCAAATTATTCAAACACTTAAAATTATCAAAGTATGTCAAGTACTTAGTCAAACAATTTACGCGACTAACTATGATATTGTCATATGTAACTATGATATTGTGATATTGTCATATGAGTTCACATCTGCGTATTCTGTGCCTAAAGGTACAGAATACGCAGATGTGAACTGTTTCTTTTGATATCTCAAATTTTAGATAGAGGTAAACGTTTCCTGTAGAATGGTTAAAGGATATTAATTTTGTACGTAGTTGAATTATAAAAGTTTTAAATTATCCTATCTGGTTCCAGTTAGTCTTTTAATTTAGTTTCGTAAGTTGGATTTAAAACAATTCGAATATTAAATTGTGGTGAGTTTAAATGAGTGTGAGGCGTGTGAGTACTCATTCAAGCACAACATAAATATTGTCATATGATTATTTGATGACTAATCTTAAAATAATGTGGCGACTTCCACATACAGCGTCAACATAAATATATGACAACGCCATCCACTAAAGATACACTGAACTATGGAGTAACGTAGTGCACGAAGAAGCTACCAATCCTGCATCGCGCAATAGAAGTTCTCGCGCCGATTAACATATATACAAGTTCCCAACATCAACCACTGGGCAGTGGCCCGCCAGGCATGATCACCTCGCCTGGTCGGAGGATCCTCCCTTTGAGTTGGAGGAACATGTGACCCGTTCCTCCACAATAACAAAACCTTTAGAATTAGTTAATAGCGTTACTCAATTAATTAAATGGAAACGTAGTAGAATAAAATACAATTTACAGGCGTTCCACCGGTTTTTTTTACATACGAAGTAGGTAGCTGACTATCAAAAATTTCAAACGAATGAAACCAAAGTGGTGCAGTGGCTGCGTATGCGACTTCTGTGCTTGAGGTCTCGGGTTATTGGGTTATATCATTCCTGGGTTGGACCAAATGTTTGTATAATCTACATATATTTATTTTTATTTGTATTTATTTACAAAAAAGTATTTATGCATTTATATCAGTTGTCTAGTACCCAAAGTACAAGCACTGCTAAGTTTGAGACTGGATGGGGTTATGTGTCAGAGGTCCGAACATAATACAAATGTAGTATTTATAATCAAACGTATATTTCTTTTCCTTATACCTAGTATAGTAATATGCGTAGTAGTAGTAGTAGTATATAATAGTGATATGCGTAGTGTAATTTAACACATTTACTTCCACAAAGTATTGTGGAAATAAATGTGTTAACTTACACTACGCAAACTAGATTTTAATACTTTCACAAATTGGAATAAGATCAAAAACTAAAATATTGTTTATTTCATTAACTAGTTGAATGTAAACCACATTCAATGAATTTAATGTTTTGATAACAAATAGCCAATTCGTTTACAAATGTTCTCACATAAATATTTTATAAACGTACTTAAGATTCAATTATATTAAATTATTGTTTTCTTCGGTTAACCTAATTTTACGATTTGCGATGTCTGGAAGCATTGTTAATCGAACGATCGTATTTGGGTCAAATACCGGGCATTCCAATCGACTAACACGTTGGAAAAAATGAAATATTTAGGACCGGTTATAATTTTTATTAAATGTGTTTACTAATTGATTTTGGTAAGAAATACATCTTTACAGTTTTATTATATAAGACCATATAAAAGAAACAATCTCAGTTGTGATGTCGGGATTGCTTTTATTATGGACCTATAAACTCGTGAGTCCCTAGTCGATTGTTAGGGAAGATATAATTATTCGACTATTATATAAATCAATTACTACTATTTGGTGTAATTAATATAGAGTAGTATAACAATAAAAATAAATATTTACACTTTGTCGGTACAGGTCACGTGGACGTGGAACTAAACTAAAAAATAGAAACAGTTCAGTTATAAGACTACATTACTTAGTGAAAAATTTGTTTCCGATTTAGTTTATTATTAAATTCTTAGATAGAATCCCAAAATTAAAATGAATACTTAACTAAGAACGCTTAAAAAGAATTAAGAGAAAAGGAAAGTGTAAAAAGCTATGAAAATCATATAATCAAATATCAAAATTATATCTTACTGTCATACATGAACGAGTGAGGTCTAAGTCACAGACAGCAATTTAAGTTTTTAAATAAGAATGGGCAAGAGAAAGGTTCCATTTGCAAAGCAAATTCTGGTACAAAAATGCGGACATGCAATGACGTTTTCTTTGGTTCAGCGATTACGAGATTGCCTTTGTAAGAGAACTGGATCACCGACTAATTACGATATAATACGATATTCATTGGATAAAAACCTGTAAGAGATGTGCATATATTTAAGTATCTACGGATAAGATTTAATGTAGCCTAGCACCAGTCATCTAAATAGCTCAAAGTGCTATTTACTCATTAAAGAAAGTGTTCATAATTGCAAGCCTAAAACCTTTTTTCATATGAGACTTCTACATACTTTGACAATTTTTACGGACGCCAGGCATGGACAAGTAAAGATGACGTCACGTGGCAGTTTAATATTTAAACACGTTAAAATGCAAAGTTAAGGTCCGTTTTCTAGGATAACACTTCAGTTTAAAGTTAATACATCAAGACAAATATTAGGAGACAATATTCTATAAAGTGTAACAATGTCAATGATAGTCAATGCAGCCGCTGACAAAGTCACATTAACATGTTAAGGCCTAAAATAATTAATTTAAGCGCCTAAATTATTGAACCAATTTTAATAATTGAGATGTCGATCAATTCGTAATAGTAGCTCGGGTGTTATATTGTATATAAATTTTATAGAAAGTTTTTACGTAGAACGGTTACATTTTTTAAAGTATTTTCTTGTTCGCATGTATGCACTTTTAGCAGTGATTCTATGTTTAACCAAACTATGAACTAATTCATATTTTTATCTGAATAAACAGCGGATATAACGTAAAGCTTTTGTTATAATCATCAATCAATAAATAGTTTTATAAATATAAAATGGTTTTGTTATAAGACATCATCTAACACCACAGATCGTACGAAAAAATATTACTTGTAGAGCGATATAAAGCATCTAAGCAAAGGGGTAATGTTCTAAATATACCTTGGTTATGAAAACCTGCATGTGGTTCGTAGGATATCAAGTGTAAAACTAACAATTTCGATTGAAAGACTTCATAACAGTTTCGATTTATGATAGAACTAATAACACAAACAAGATATGACAAATGTAAAACCATTTTTAAATTATTATATTAACTATTTATTCTAAATATACATGTACAGATATTAATTAACCCACGTCTAGCGGTTTCGGGTACAGTTCCTGAGTCGGGGCAAAAGTGATAGGAAGATACTGATGAGATTTAACTCCCGATTGTCGATACTTAATGGAATTTCTTAGAACTGAACTGACTTGTAGACAGTCCTGACCGGTTTTGTCTGTCCGCTGAAAATTGTCACGCGGCTCGCGTCACGCTAAAGTTTCGAGGTAGCTAAGCATTAGCCACTCTAATATCATTGCCTAAAATCTAAGCGTTGTGATTGGTTAGCCAATAGGAAGGCCTACATTAATTCAGAATAAAACCATATAAAAGGAGGGTTACAGTTGGGTCCGACTCAGTTCAGTTCAGCACAGTGCAGAAGAGCTCAGAAAAAGCAGCTGAGTACAACAGGAAGAAACTGCAAGCAGTCTCTGGTATACAGAATCCGCAAGAATATCAATGCAGTCCACAAATTTGTACTCTCTTTAAATTAAATATATCGTTTCTAATAAACTCAAAACAGTTTTTCTCACCAATCCCAGCAAACAAATGTACCCCGTACAACTACCATAACTAAAATTGCAGTGATAAAAGTATTAAGTATGGAAATAACAAACTTCAATGGACCTGTGACATTTCATTACACTTAGATATTCGTTTTCACCTAAATATCCTTACCTCCTTACCCTTCATAAGTTTAATGTGAATTTTTGATAGTATCGGAACGTCGGTAGTTATGAAGTTTCTTTAAAATTTACTGCTTTTTTCTACATACGAAGCGGGTAGCCTAAGGTGCCGAGACAGCATGTCATGAAAAGTACTGTCACTATTAAAAAAATGAAACAAATAAAACTAAAAGTAGCGCAGTGGTTGCGTATGCGACTGCTGTGTGTAAAGTCTCGGATTAGATTACTGGATTACTACATTTATTAGATTCGAAGTTTTTCTATGTATTTATTCAGAAAAAAGTATACGTGTATTTTTTAAACATCGGCAGTTATGAAGATTCATTAAAATTTGTTAACGTGTTTCATAATCCATAAAACTCAGGAAACGATTCACCTCAATAGACTTTCAATTTGCAAATAAACACCCGCATACGTTGTATTCAAACGCGTAAACGTTTTTCAGGTGTGTTATTTATATTTTTAAACAATATATGTTACTGTAATGGGTCAAGTAGTGTATTTATATATTAGGAGTATAAGCAGTGGTAATAATATATTACGTAATAAAGTGAATCTTTGCACAACATTGTCGATGTTTCTTAGCCAAATTTATTTGTTTACTCATTATACTGTATGTTTGTAAATAATAAAAACATGCTCCCTAATAAACAGTTCGTATAATTTCGTTCGTATAATCAAGCCTTATGCCTAGATAAAATTATGTACAGAGAGTAAAGGTGAAAGTAGGTCAAACAGATCGCAGAAAATAAAGAGGAGTGCTGAATGCTCCACCGACAAGAGCCTGACCCTTAAATCTAGAGAGGTAAGTAATCTTAATAATCATATCCTTGACTAAAATCTACAAAGGTTGACGTTAGTAGTTAGTAGTAGTAAGAATGTGAACTTGGTTAGGGGATGATGCAGAAAGCAGTATTTCTCCATTCGGCATATATTGTAAAAAGACTGCACGGTTGGCCTTATTGCCGCATTCTATTGCGTCAAGTACTGTGAGTTCAAATCCCTCATGGGACAACACTTCATGTGATCCGCGAATTATTTTTATAACTCCAGAATCAACACCCAGACTCTACACCTGAACACCCAGGTGATCTTTGTGTTCGTTTTATATATGTTCGTAAAGTCCCCCACGATACAGGGTTTATTATTGTATGAGTTCGTCTTTAAAGAGGAAAGACAAAGGTTTCTGTCTCCGTAGTCCTAACCACCGGTATCTGTAATCAAAGTATATTTATAATCAATCTATTTGAGAGTAATTTACGTGTATTTTAATTTAAAAATGATAAAGAAACTAATCATAACTTTATAAACGTTTCATAATTTTCATATTTCACATTGTTTTGCCACATAAATAATTTATATAATAGGAGTTGGTTGTAGAAGGGTGGAAATTAAGCGTTATATGAATTTTTTAACACCCAATGATAAAAAATATAAAAAAAGGACTTCGCTACAGAAATTTTTTTTTGGTTTTTCAGACCTGAATATTCATGAAAAGTTTCATAAAAATCAGTCTGTTCACGCATCATACGCGTGCTTATTGCTGCATTAAGTTTTTCTTAAGCGACTCATATTAAAGCTTAAACCAGTCAATCTGTTTCGGAGAACTTTGTCTTTCAATACAATGATACATACTTTTAATCGGACTAGACTTTCAGAGATTTACTTTATCGACAAGTACTTAGTACGCATTTTAATCTGCATGTATAACATACAGTTATAAAAGCAATAATGAAGAGTTTCATTAGCTTAAAGAACAATGCACTTGTTAATAGAAATACCACACATAGAAACAATGATTCAATGTCTTCGTAAATGGCTTACTGTTATAAGTACGGTTCTTGAAACTGTGCTTGTTTCGAAACTTTCTTGAGTTTTCGGAAAATTATTATGTCAGGTACATTATTATTGCTAAGTAGTTTCAAAATTTCTAAATATACAAAATAAAGTATTGCAATCGCCTTCTATCCGTAATACTATAGTATCTGGTTGAACAGTGAGCTTTTCTCGGTATTTTTTTGGTAAATTTTCTAGTTATAACAAAATTTTAAGACATAACAAGGCTGGAACAACTACTGTTTAGAATTATATTTACTTTTAGTGTTGAATAGACTGTTTCTCGAAAAAGACTAAAGAAGAAGACCAAATTTCAAGGCTCCGAGTTCACGGGAAGTATCCTGTATGTTTTGATTCCCTTGCGAGTGTCGAAAATTTGCAGCATAAATGGTTTATTATATGAGGTAATAAAAAAATTATGGTTTTAGCAATTTTCCCTTCATCTACGCCGTAAGATATTGCTTTGCACCAAATTTTAAGATTCTGAGTTCACGGGAAGTACCCTGTAGATTATGATTCCCTTGCGAGTGTCGAAAACTTTTAGCATCAAAGGCTGTATCTTTTGATTGCATTGGCTTGGAAGTTTGATTTTTCTCAACTCCAAGGACAGTAAGTTTAAGTATTTGATATAAATTTCAGCTTAATACCCCCCCAGGTTCTTGAGAAAAAAGGGTCTTGAGAGACAGACAGACGGAGAACAAAGTGATTCTATAATAGTTCCGTTTTTCATTTCGAGGTACGGAACCCAAAAATGTCAAAAGCAATACTATTCAATTAAAAATAGATAAAATCAGCAACGAATAGAAAAAACCATTTATTCGAGAAAAACACCACGATATTCGCCCTTGTCTACAAATAGTTGACGTATTACTAGATCGGTGGCCAGACAATTGGTTTAGAAGAAACGATTGTTTTACATGTCGTAAAACATTGATTGATAGTTTACAGCCACATCAATTAGTCGTTAGCCAACTGAATTACGGCAGAAACAACTGGGTTAACGGTGTTCAATACCAATGCCTCGGCAATGCCACACCAGCGCTGGTTTCACGGAGCCACGTGGCACAATTATTTACGTTAATGACGGAGAAACGGTTTTACAATTTTTACAAATATCTTCTTGTGTGTTCTGTGCTATAAATGAATGATGTTTATAGAAAAGTTTATCCATTAATGACTATATGTTAAAAGCATGGAAGGGATGTGTAGGACTCATCTGTTATATGCCTCAGCAAATTATTCTTATTCTGATACTATATCATCACAATTCTCGGATTATCTTCAGAATCGTGATAGAAGTAGATTGTAAATATGTCTCATCTCATATTTATTAATTTGAATTTTCAATCAAATGCAGTTGCACTTTTTTTTTGTTTGGTGGTTACATCGGACTCGAACCGGCCAAAACCGCAAGCCGTCTCAGGTTCCACTAGCCGGGTAATCAGGTGAACCCTAGATAAGAAAACCCGATGTAATTTGGACCATCTATTGCTTGCAGATGACCCCTTCCTGAGTGGGAACCCTGATGATACCATGACACGCGTGCTAGGTAGCGCATCGTGCTAAAGGCCCGGCTTGTTTCTGCTATGGTGACAGATGGCCCAACCTTCATGCTTGGGCTTATGGAGAACGGAGATCGTTTTGCGATGAAAAAACATAGCTCATCTTTAAACTTACAGGCAACTTTTTATATATATATATAAGCTTGTCTAAGTGAGTTTACTCTGTCTAATGCAAGATCAAACAGTAGTGGTGACCATACACATTGCGAATGTAGACATTGTAAGAATGCAGCATGGTGACCCTTGGTGACAATGTAAGAATGGTGATACTTCAGCATCATTGGGCCTCCGGTCTTACACTCGCCAACGAAACACGACAGCAGGAAAACTTTAATTTAAGGTGGGTCTCTGGCGACGAAGTGGTTTTATTAACAGATTTGTTTTATGGTTCTTTAAGTTTTTCTTTGTCTCTTCTGGTTGGTTTTGAGGAGTACAAAATCAGTTAAGATCCGTCGCTATATTTCGTAGCTTAACTTTTACCTATTTTATAACGATAACAATCGCGTATTACGCGTTTAAAACGCATTTTCAAAATAATTGTGTCTGGATGACCAATGATTAAAGACATACAAAAGTGCAAAGTCAGTTAGTATCAAGCAACTTACTAAGAATTTTAGTGGTAAATATTGAGGAAGAAGATATTTATTTCAAAATTTGGATGAGAGCCTTACCTCTTGTGGAGGTACGTTAAAAGAAACTGTTCTCAGGTCCACTTTCCTATACGTATCAATGCAAGGCAGCACGAAGAACAGACCTGGTCCTCTTGCACCACCCTTTCTGAGTCGTCCTAGTCGGAATATGACAGCTCTTTCGAATTCTTGCACAACCTGGTGAGAAATGACTTTAGATTATTATCAATCAAGCGGCGCCAATATTACAGCAGTATAGTTAATATTTTTGCAAAGCTTGTATTTTTTAAATAAAGAAATATTATATCGTGTATGTACCAAGGAAGTTAACTTGAAAATTGAGTGATGAAGTAAATGATATTTTCTAACAGAAGGGGGATTATATGAACAACAATTCACTTATTCAATAATTATACTAATCTCGTTCATGCAGTGCTTATATTTGTATCGAAATAGATGTCTTTTCTTTTAATTATGTGTATAAAAATTAACACAAAGGAAATATGCTTTTATAGTTGTATGACAAACGTTCAAACACCATGTTAACAATTTCATTAAAACACTTTCACTTTATTAAACTTTTTACATTCTGATAGAAGGGGTATTAAAGGTACTTTCGCCTATGCAATTCGTATTCGCAGCAAGTCGGATTTTAATTTCGTTACAAATACTGGCAATCATTAATTAAACTGTTTATTGAAACACAACTAAAAGGTTGCATAGGCAAAAAATGCAATGTTTCTTCGGCTGTTGCAAGCATCCAGTGACTATTAAATTATCTAAAATATGATCTAGACCAATTTTAATCATTTCAAAAATGAAAATTACAATTAGGACTGTTCTTTTGTCTTTTCTTTAATATTGAATAACTTTCAAATGCATACTTTCATGCTATAAATGCGAAAGTAACTCGGTATATCTGTCTCGCTCTCACGGCTAAACCACTGCACCGTTTTCAATGAAATTTGGTATGGAGATACTTAGATTCCTGAGGAAGGGCATAGGGTACTTTTTATCGCCATAACTAACATATACGCGGGCAGAGCCGCAAACAAAACCTAATTTTATTATATTTTTTTCTGTGAGTAAATATTAAACAAACAGTGTATATAAAACAAACTATTAAATGGTATTACGTTATAAGACTAAAACACTACCTACTTTAAAATAGTGTACGTTTTTTGTCAAATAAAATTTAACCAAAGTAATAGTAGTTACGTAGCAGTGTAAAAAAAAACAGTTTTTGTGTGTATAAAAGTAAAGTTAAATAGTTAAGTTGTAAAGTTAAATATACGGAATACTTTAAACAAATGGGTTTGTATATTTTCTTATGTCATTTAGTAAGTACCTTGAAACATTCAAATAGCGAGAATGGAAAAGTGATGATCACCAGCAGGAACGAGAGAAACGTTGCAAACCTCTCTATACATCCCACTGAATCCGGATTTGCTGTCACACACAAACATTTCTTTTATTAAAAAAAATACCGTAATACTTATAGGTTTAATAACGATATACGCTAATATCTAAACTACTGATTTGAATTTAGGAAGATAGAGATTAAAACTTTTCTAATACTTGCAAATGTCAGGTTAAGAGCGACAAAGCGCGATTAATTGTCAAGCTTCCTTGCAAGCCCAATCTTATCGTCAAGGTACTTACGCATTTGAATCGTGATAGCGCAAGAAGTACCCGTATCGCAATCTAAAATATTCAAATGTACATAATTAGATGACATTATTTGGTGAGGTTACGTCAAAGCGCACATAGATCATTGTTTACTCACGACTCGACATGTTGTCACGCCTACTACTAACAGTTCTTTGCTCCGAACGCATATTAAGGGCCCACTGTACCTTACCGATATGAATGTTGTTGTGACACTGAATTGAACATAATAAACAGCGTATAACCCGGCATACAATCGTGGACTGCGCTGACATACGGACTAACTTACGACCAGAAGAGTCCAGCTGTTTACACGACCCAAAAACTACACTGATTCCAACTAAAAATATAAATTACAATGCGATGTTCCACAACAATAAGAAAGCTATAAATCACCGTTGATAGCGTTTAGTCAAAATGTATTTACGTATTTCGAGGTAGCACTCCACTTCCCCCGAATCCTTGTCGTGGCAACCGAAATCCATGAGGCAGATATCGCGTAATTTTAAACGCATTGACTGTTTTGTCAAACGTGCTAAAGTGGTCGTGTCTTCAAAGCGGTGTCTATATCGAAACTAAGGTGAGATGCGCGGAAGGCCAGGTTCTTGATAAAAATAAATAAATAACGCACTTTGAGCCATAACGACGGGCTGGCGCGGGCGCGCACTGGACTGCGGTGTTCCAAATTGTGAGAATTAGGTGTACGGGTACGCGGGCCGCCGGCTGCCACGCTATGCAAATATTATAAGAGGATGTTTGGATAACAACACTCTGAATATCAAATTGTTTTACGATAATACGCCATGAGCCCCTACCCGATATGAGACAGAGGCGTCGTGTACTCATACTAAACGATATGGTTCAGATGAACATGTTGCTAAAATGATAATATATTTAACTAATTTGGTTTATTTTCAGTATTAATCAGTATAACGGCGTTGTTTGATGTGAAACAGCTGTGTTGGAGATGCTGTATCGTATATGTACAATATTTACATCACAAATCATTACGTTGTCATAATATTGTATATTTGAATTAAGTTTAGTCTATAACCTTTGTTTTGATATATAACGTTTAGTATCTCATATTTGTATGCTACTTGGTTTATACTCTTAACAAGAAATAGGTAAATAAAATAAACATTGAGGTCGACTGTTCCTTTTCACCAGTCCTAGGCGTCTTTGTTAATACTACAAAGAAAAGTACAAAATTTTACAATTTATGTATCAATTTCAAGTAAAAACATTAAGTAGGAATTAAAAACCATAAAACGGTTCGTTAAGTAGGTATTTATATTACATTTTTAACACTAAACATCACCATTAGTGGTGTGAAGTGCTTTGATGGTGGTGGAATGACGTAGCCTTTTTTATCATTAATAGATGTAAACGTAGTTTTATTATATTATTGACCATTCATCGTATTACTCTTTTAAATGTCCTTTTTAAAGAAATGTGTTTTCCAAATACACGAGATTTTATTGAACTAAAAATACGGAAGTTATGACGACACATTAAATGAAATATAAACTTATAACTCTCTTCTTCCTCCAACGAAACTCATTAGTTTTGAAACTATAAACATACAAATTAATGATAAAATATGACGCATTTCCTGTATTTCTTCGACTAAAACCGAAACTTTTTTTACTTTTCCTTCTAAATTCAAATTATATTTACTATCATCCTATTTTCATCATATTTTAAATGATTTAATATTCAATTAAAGGGTTCGGAAATTCTTACCAGAAATTCCGCCGTCTGACCGCCATCTATCGGGATATAATTTTTGGATCCTCGTAAACACTAACAAAGTTTTATTCTAAAATATAAACGAGCAAGAGTAAGTTTTAGACAGATGCACTTGTCTTGTTTCTAAATCAAAACACATGTTTGCGACTAATTACCCGTTAAAATATAATTTTTGATGTAAAACTTCGAAGTAGGTCACAGATCTATCGCAGTCGGGTTGATGTCCAACTCACATAACATTATCTTTGATCTTAGTCTGTCGTATCCAGCTTTATAGTTTCTATTTATGTCGCAAAATGTTTTATATCATTGGGTACATAGTATGGATACTAAAAGTATTAAAATTAATTGGGGCAAAGACAAGATAGACGCAAGTTTATTTATTAGGGTACCCTTCAGTTCAATAATAGATATAAATATACTGATGTAGTTAGCTGTTTGAGAGAGATATGACAATCGAAATCACCTAGTTGTACTGGATTTCGATTTTAATCAGTATCTATGTCTATCTACATATATCCTACGTAGGTGGGTGTAACCTATTCAAAACATAAGCCATTACAAAGAAATTTATACCTTTCTTTAAATCGCTTTCTGGATTTATGACACAGTAACTTATCATCGCAGAAAAGGATGCCTCTTAATTATATCTTCATCATCAGTTTTTACCCTGAAATTAAGGTCATTAAATTTTACTTGAATTTATGCAATTTAAATAACATGTTAGGTAAAGTGTTTTCTCTGGTTTCATACTACTGTCTGCCAACTTTCCAGCAATGAAATTGCTATCAAAGGAGGTAAAGGGAGACACTCAAGCAACTATGAGAAGGTAAAAGGTAGCAACAAACAGCTCGAAATGTAATGAGCGATATCGGTTACGATTATTTCTACATAATTCCATTTGTGTTTTGATTACATATGCAATTGAATTTATTTGTTTACTATTGTTACAAGCTTTTATAATTTATTTAGTATCACCTGTCTCGGTGTTTGTCTGTAATCAGTCTTGCAAGTTAAATTTAAACCACTTCCCGATTTCTGATTGTGCTGAAATTTAAAACATGCCTTTAGTTCTGATGACAATGAAATTATTTATAATCTGTATTTTTATTAATTCAAAATGGCCGCTGTAACAAAATGGTGGTGTACATATATCTGAACAGCCCACCCAATATAGGTATTAAATGAAAGGACTTTAAAGGCTTTTTTATTAATAAGTAATAACATCTTGTTTTTAAAAAAAAAAAAATTTAAATCAATCATTTGTTTTAGTTTGTCGGTTATAAGTGGATATAAATATTGTATTTCAAATAGTTTTTCTTTTTAATTTTAAACACAAAAATTATTACAGTGGCGTTTTACGGTTGCTTGTCTTGGTGTTTGCCGGGAGGTGTAAATGGAATGGTATTTCTGGTAATCAAATGTGTTCAGACCAATGAGTGATTGGCAGTGGCAGACAGGCATTTCTTTATTTATAGTTACGCGATTGGCCTTTATTGTCTTTGTTACTATACGAGTTCATTTTCACATTTTCTATTTTTAACCAATGTCAGAAAATATAGAGGTTTGCACGTTTTAAGGGACTATGCTCACAATTTAATATTTATTTCCATCGTGGTATCACTCCGATCGAGCCGGCCCATTCGTGCCGAAGCGTGGCTTACCCACGATAAATATGTGTGTTTTTACAAGAAACGTTTGTGTACCTATTATATTAGTTATCTAGTACCTAAACATCACAAGCTTTGCTTTGTTTGAAACTAGATGGCGTTTTGTGTCCGACGTTCAAATATTATATTTTAAAAATTTCTTAAAAACTTATTTTAGTAATTATGCCCGCCTCAGCTTCTCACAGGCAGTGTACAGTCGCGGACAAAAAAAACTTTTAACTAACTTTTCGGTTATCTTTTAACAAACCTTATCCTAACAATAACGAACACTAAAACAATAAAAATAGAATTGGCGCAATGTGGCGCAGTCGATCGGAAATTATGCGCGTACATACATTTCCTCGACTCATTTTTATTGATATAGATTATGATTGTTATAAATACATACATATTGGCGTTTATTGCACAAAGTTTTGCTTTGCGACCTATAAAATAATAATCATCAGGATCACTAACTAGAATAACACGCCAGTGTAATAGTTACTACTCTCTTAGTATATCTACATACATTAGAGTTTAGATTATAACTAATTCTTTAAATAAAAATAATATAGAAGAAAATCATAAACAATTTGAAAGCATGCGGGCCACATTTAATTTCATCGGGAAAGTGCTCTAAACTCTATAAATACCGATGCACAAAATGCGAAACACTTGATGGGAGTTCAAGGAAGCGAGATACATTTAGCATACAATGAAAATTAAATAATCGTAAATATTATAATCGTATTTTTATGATGTTTACAGAGTAAAGTCAATATTAGTAAAATATTTTATGGTTGTTATACCTATAAATGATATCTGTCTACGTATGAAATATATAATATATAAAATTATTTTTTTGTCTCTCGGCTGGACTGATTTTTATGAGATTTTGTGTGCAGGTCTGAGAATCGGCCAACATCTATTTTTCATAACTCTGAATAAGAAGGGTGACCCACCCCTAAATTTTATTTTTTTGTCATTGTTTTATATAGGGTCAGCTAGTAACATTATAAAATAATTTGCTGTGCGCATTTCCCTTGGGAGCGATTACATTGATGAATTTGCATATGTAAATGATAATTACTGTTCATATTTTTTTTCCAAAAATAAAAAAGGACAGATGAAATATGAAGAGTGTTTCCATAAAATTAAATACTTAATATAAAAACATTTATATTTGTATGTTGTGTTAGAAGGCCGACGGTGACTGGATGGGAAAAGCTACAAACGGGGCTCTGTGGTATGACTTGGTAGAGGCGTATGCCATCAGAGGACTGCAGTGATAATGATTTGTTTCTCCTCTGTGTGTATAAAATTCATAAATCGATTATGGAGAAATTGGTGGGTGTTTTAACCCCAATGACTGTATTACGCATGAACACATGGCACGGAACGATGTGCCCTGCATCTTTTAAAATTTAAAACAAAATTGTATACGTTATGCCTAAACTATGAATAAAAAATAAGTAGCAACGGTGTTATGCAAACGATAATCGTGGGGAGTAGACAGATTGATCACCCATTGTGGACTTTTCGCATGTATTGTGATATAACAATGACAGTATAATCAGTGAATACGAGAGTTTTTACTAGAGAATTGTTCAATGCCATTGATCGACTCGGGAGAGTTAGTTTTTAAAAGTGTGTTAATTCTTGTGTCCCTATTACATGAATTGAAGTGCACGGATGGCCTTGTGGTCTAAGCGGTCACCACTCCGCTTTTTATATATTAAACGGACATACAGAGCACCCAGTCTCAGAACAACAATTTACATATCACACAAATTGTGGGGTTTTAAGCGCAGTAGAAAGAGGCGAAGTAACCGCTTAAAACACACTGTACCATTGGTGCAGTCTCAATTCCATTCAATTTTAACGGGCATAATGTCGGTCTTTAGCGGTCTATAGCCCACATTTGCTTGCGTCTAACAAGCAAATGAGGTTATAGTACGAAAACCTTGGCAATATTAGTACTTAAGATATACGCGTATGTTTCTTTTATACAGGATGTTCGACTAGTTAAACTGGAAATATTCTACAGGTGTCACTTGATATTTAAGAAAACCACTTTATAAGCTCGCTTGATTACATTAATAATGATGACCTTTATGTAACTAACTGACAGTATTTAACCTTTGCATGCTTTTACATATTTTTTTGCCATTGCCTTTATATTAATAATAATAATAAACATTTCTGACATCTAACACACAACGCCGTTTGGTCTCAAACTAAGCAGAGCTTGTATTATGGATACTCTTTAATCGATATTAGTAAATAAATACTTTTTTGTAAATATATACATACTTTATATAGAAAAGACATAAACTCCGAAACAAATATTTGCAGATCATACAAACATTTGATCCGACCCGGGAATCGAACCCGAGACCTCGAGAACACCAGTCGCATTCGCTTCCACTGCATCACCGAGACACATATCAAGTAACACTATAATGTAGGTCTAAAATTAAAAAGGTAAGGCTCTACCAAGGTAGAACCTTGTCTTACTAAAGGTTTTATTGATATTAACGATAGTTAGTAATAAAAATACCCATACTATTTAGGTACATCCGTGAAGAGTTTTACTAAGACATTACATACATAGCGTGTTGTTCACTTTCTTCACTTGACTGCCTCGGTGGCGCAGTGGTAGCGTACGCGACTGCTGTCCATGAGGTCTCGGGTTCGAATCCTGGGTCGGACCAAATGTTTGTATGATCTGCAAATATTTGTTTCAGAGTTTGGGTGTTTTCTATGTATAATATGTATGTATTTACAAAAAAAAAGTATTTATATATTCATATCAGTTATCTAGTACCCATAATACAAGCTCTGCTTAGTTTGGGACTAGATGGCGTTGTGTGTTAGAAGTCCGAAATTTTTTTTTTTTTTTGTGTATAACTTTATTTCACTTAGGTTTTATATCATCTCTACTTGAATATTTGTGTATGTAGTTCTTATGAACATCTATGGCAATCGTAGTAAGTAAGTCAGTGCCCTCAAATGTACTGACAACTAGTTCAAAATTAGAATACAGTTCGCCCGCACGGTTGCGGAGGTCTGATACCAATCGCTCCGTGGAAAAATTGATATTCAGGTAAAACCGGTTGAACTAATAACTGACCCCAAAGACTTTTGAGAATGATGGCTGATAGCAAATGTTATGAAGATGATGATCATCTTTACTAGAAAACTTAATCTAGTTAGTTACAGGAAGTAGGGTTATAAATGTAAAACATAATGATTAGTAGAGTATTCCCTGACAGTTAAGTCCGCGAATGAAGATATGGACAATGTAAGAAAACTATTATAGGCTTTATGAACGGAATAGAACCCGAAACAGTCATTTTTAGAATTTTTGTCTGTGTGTCTGTAGGATTGTGCATTCTAATCTCAGAAACGGCTTCAACAATTAATGCGGATTCCACAAATGCGTTGCCGTTTACTTCACTTAACATTAAGCGTTTGTTTTTTTTTATCAGTTCATAAATAGTAAAAGAAGTATGACAAACAACGACGCCGAAAAAGTGTGAACTAAGATTTTCAAGATCCTGGATTAAACATAGGTACAAAAGAAGCAAGATCCGTACGAACATTACTAACATGTAAAATACAAACAACAACTTCTGTTCAAAATAACTTAAGACAATTTTATCCAAAATGAGTGCATCAAGAGATTCAATATGTTCTTATCCGCAAACGAGTAGGCACAAGCTCATTCATTGATCGCAATAAAGTTGATTCATATCCTCCTGCGTACATAATTTAGATGTTACTGATTCGAATTTACACAGATCCTAACCTGCTGCCGTGTTACTAGGGCTATCAAAATCCAATAAAAAATTTTACATTGCCACTTCAAACATTCTTTTAGAACTTTTAAAAGTGTATAAATGAATTCAATGCGTCGCTAATTCTAGTTTGAGGAATGTGAGGCTATTGCTGCTGAAGGCGCATTGTTATAAACTAAATAATTTCTTCATTCCTTAACTTGCCACTCATCACTCATTTCCTTAAATAAATTAATTTTTACATGCATTTTAAACAACTCAACAGATTTTAAAGCAGTTTTCAGCAATAGATAGTTATTCGAGAGGGAAGATCATATGTATAATTACTATGTGCTACGAGCGGCTGTTGTTGTATCTTTAAAACACCAACCGCGGGCAGCACCGCGGGGCACAGCTGTTCGTATAAAAAGAAGTGTGAAAGCATGCCATCCAAAATGACGAAGATATTTTCAAATCGCTTCATATAGAATATCCTACATTTTTTATGTAATAAGGAGCCAACGAGCAGATAGATATGCCCTGATAGTAAGCGATTACCGCCGCCCATGGAAACCTGCAACACCAGTGGCATCACAAATGCGTTGGCGGCCTTTTAAGAAGGAGTACGCTCTTTTCTTGAAGGTTTGAATGTCGTATTGGTCCGGGAATACCGCAGGCGACAGTTCATTCCACAGTCGTGGGTTGCCAAACATCTAAGTGATGGGGATGAAGCTCCTGTCGCCTAGTACGATGGCGGAAAGAGGCGGTAGGGATCAGTCCGAACAATTCCTCAGGGTTCTCACCATTGTAAATGCGATAGAATATGCACAATGAAGCCACATCTCTACGCAGCGCCACAGAGTCCAGCGGAATTGAAACCTCTTAGCAATTGACGATTGACGAGAGAGTAGCTGGTACTGGCCCCCGCATAAAGATGAGAACAGTATTCCATTTGAGGCTGATCCTGATCCTTATACAGCAGATTTTTAGATTTTACAGCAATGCGTACAACTAATGCCGGAGAACGTGCATCCTTCGCCAATTGTTCATAACGTACAATTCGCACTTCATGAATTTGGACATATTCGCTCTCACTCAGATTAAATTTAAAAAAGCAGCTTCTAAACATCTTTCTGCTCATTGAACCCTCTCTATGTATTTGTTAAAATTGTTAAAAAAAGCTTCCCACCTCTTTTTTTGTATAATGCACGTTCGTTACCTTACTTACTCGTAGACAGAAGTGTGGGTTATACATTGTAAACACAATTTGTCATATATTTGTATAGACTATTATGTGTAACTGTTTTTTGTCCCAAATTAATAAATAAATAGATTTTCTTTAGTCAATTTCTTCAATTTTCTTTAATTGGTTTAATAATTATTAAGAGCGTAATGTCTCACTTACAATTTTTGCAAATTCTAATTAAAAAACTCTCTATAATACCTAACTTTATACCCACCATTAAAAAAATAAGGTTACAGTGCTAATGGGTCGAAGCATAATGTTACAGCTAACCTTCCTCAATATACGGTATACACAACAAAAATAGCTTTTAATTTATGATTATAACAAAGTTCTTTATAATATTAGTATAGGTGGGTGTAAATACATGCAAGTAGTCTCTCATTTTCCATTGTTTATGTTCGTGTTGAAAATTAATTAGCAGTTGTTATAATATTAATCAAAACAACGTGAGTTGTACTTGAGAATTTTAAAAAAAGGTGGTCTTTTTTTTAGTTCGAACTCCAAAGTGACAATATAGCAAATGTAATGGACACCATTCCACTAAAAACGAATCAAGGATGAGTTAATTTATTTGTAATTTTATTTGTGACTGAATGTGAATTTGATAACCGCGGGTAACCATAGTAACATTTATGTCGCTCGTTTTTTTTTTCAGATGTGTTTTATCAATAAACTTTTAAAGGGTCTTACCGCATATTTCTAAAGAAAAAAAAACAAATTCATGTATGAAACATATTTGCAGCAAATATTAATAAATATATATAAATCTGGCAACCCTATCTAGCGTCCTAATTTTCTTCAATGCTTACGTCATAGTTTTGTTGTTTTGATGAAACAAAGCTTTATTTCGATACATCGCCATTCGCACGTGGTGATCTGTTTTATTCATATACTCAATTTAAGGTTTAGTTTAAATTGAATTGCATTTTATATATATCAATAAATTACAATATGAACACAATTACTTACTTAAAATATAATATGTTTATTCCTTATTATGCAAAATAATATTCTAAGTAAAGTAATTCTGTCTGTCTGTCTGTAACTCTTTCACGACCAAACTGCTTCACCGATTTCAAGGAAATTTGGCATGGAGATACTTTGATTTTATAGGAAAGACAAAGATTACTCTTTACCGCGATTATCAACATACACACGGTCGGAGCCGCAGTCAAAAGCCATATGTTCTATGCAAATTAATAAAAATCATTTTATTTCAGAATATTTTATTAAATTTCATAGGCTATAAGTATATTTGTATAAGATATAACTTACTCTATTATACGCGTAACTAAGTAATTTGCTGTCATATCCTTATCCTTACATCTAGGAAATGTCGCCGTGACAGCAAATATAGGTTGCCACACATGTCTCGAAGGCACTACACTTTGCTAAGTACCGGTACAGTACGCAATCTAGAGCGAATTTCAACACTAAATACTGTGAGCCGGAATAGTTTGTTTTATTATCTGCTAATAGTGTATTTAATTGGTGTGAATATTGCTAGTGCCACATATCGTATTTATTGATAATTATTTTTTCGTAATTTTCACATTTTTCTCGTAGAAGGCAATTTAAACTGACCACGCGGGCAGCTGTAATCAACAGTGATACTGCCCTAAATAACCATTTTTAATAACGGAATATATTGATTAAAATCCATTGCTATGTGACTTCAACGGGCAATTTGCTGATTTGTTTGATTGATGATGATGATGATGATGATATCGATTAGCGAATAGTTCTAATATGTCATTACTTTTAAATGACATGTTTCAGCAAGTAAGTATTTTAGTTTTGAGCTAGCATTTTCAGTTTATATGTTTTTGTACAAATTACATAACTTATGTTTATGATGCTATGAGGCTACTGGCTGTGTTATTTTAAACTAAAATATATTATTATAAATACACTAAGACACTAATTTATATTATTTTATGTTTAAACTTGTCTAAAATACTACAGCCAATCGTTTGGACAGACTAATGTACTATTGAATAGCTCACGAGAATTTTCATGTCGAAATTTCAAATCAAATTGGGCGTAAGAGAATAATAAAAATGTGAATTGAAATGAAACAACTCAATTCACGATTTAATTTTTTTTACAATTATTTGCATTATTTTGCCTCAGATCAGTGTTACGTGTTTTTAATAGTGATTTTACCGACCTCCGTCTCTACATTAGATATTATAGACAATACAGTCAAACTTGTTTGCAAGATATTAAATAAAATCATTAAAAAGACTCAATATGCCTCAATAGTGTGAGTCACCATGCTGTATTGTTGCATTGTCTGTATTTGCGTAGAGTATGGTGACCACTATTCTTGGATTATGCTCATGCGTTTCATCAAGCAAGGTACGAGTCATTTCGGTGGGCTCTTTTGTAAAAAAGAACCTGTTCAATAATATAGATATTATAAAGCTGCCACGACTTCTACTTATAATAAAAATATATTTCGTGCACGTATTAACAGTTTAGAAGACTACGGCTTGTTGAGTTTCATTACAGGATTCTATCGTATTCTGAAGTCATATTATAGCATGTTAATCTCTCGGTACGCAAGGTAAGCTCTATTTATGAATTGTGGTCCAATTGGTGCAATGCAAGCAGAATGTTACATTAAATACCTGCATCTTACATTTTATATCAAAATCAAAAATTTCTATCTGTACTTTTTTATTGTTTACTAGCTAACCCTAACTTTATACCGACAATTTTTCTGAGAATAAATAAATTAACGAAATACTTGTTAAAATATTAATACCCACCACAGCCTCAGCTCTTATTAAGTCCAACAGGTAGCGTATGGTTGCGGACTGAGAAAATATAACACTTCCAGTTTTCTTTAAATTTTCTTGTATACAAACCTTGTCCCGACAATAATAAATACACACGGAAATTATGCGTACGTACATACATTTCGATGATTCATTTTAATTTATATACATGTAAATGATAGTTGCCGGCTTCATGCCAACATATGTAAGCGCTCTTAGCCCCTTAACTAAAGTAGAGTGCGGGACAGCAGCAATGGCAATCAAAGTCGATAAATATGACTATTGTTTAACAAAAAGCGATATTAGAACGCCACTACATTAAAAACAGCACAATTAATAGAAATATTGTAAACTACTCATCATATTCCTAGACTTTATTACTTCCAAGATTATTCGGGGTAGGCTACTGGTTCAACCGGTTTTACCTGAATATCAGAACCGACCTGAAGTCCGACCCGCGAATCGTAAGCTACTAACATGTGAAAAACTGTATAGTAATAGCATGAGCTCTGTCAAAATTAATAAGGTTATTATTAAATAATGATCATTTATATTTCTTACCTATGTAACATAAAGCCGCTTTTCTCATTAATATCATTCTAAAATTACAGTCGACATAATGAAGGCGATTAGTATGCCTTTAGATACTCCTTCGAAGATAAAGACGTGAGTATATGTATTTTAATAAATACAAGTAACTTAACAACTTCAGAAAAGACTTGACCGGTTTCACTATATTTTTGGAAAATAAATATGGACAAGTGAATTAAAAAATTAAAGGGAACCTCATTTCTAAAGAGAGCCTATGCCTCGCAGTGGACTATGAGAGGCTGTAGAGGTGATGACATGATGTATAGACATTTATGGCCTCTTCTCTGTGTGAATGAAGATGTACTTACTTTAGTTAATCAAATCCTAAAAAAGCTTATTAGGACTTAGTTTACGAAGGTGGGGCGAAAGCAGTAGTACTGTGCAAAAACGGCACATTGAATGTAGGGCTTTAGCAGTTTCGTAATATTATTTTACACTATACTATAACTGATATAAATCGGCCAACATATGGACCAGATTTTGCAATATCCTATGCTGATAGAACTTTAAGAAACGAATCTTTTTACAATTGATTTCATTTACGCATACTAATCGAAAAAATTAAACGATGGAATTGGCTGTACGTATATTAAGGTTGTGTATTTTTTCTAAAGGTATTCTTAATAATTATTGTTATACTAGCTTTTGACTGCGGCTCAGCCCGCAAATATGTCTATTATCACGATAAAAAGTAGCCTATGTCCTTCCTCAAGAATAAAAATATCTCCAAGGCAAATTTCATTGAAATCGGTGTAGCGTTTTAGCCATGAAAACGTAACAGGTTGACAGATAGACTTTCGAGATTATAATACTAGTGGGAAGTAAGGATACTTATGAAAAAGCCATGGTTCGGCACATATGAACCAAGTTCAATAGGAATGGTCGGTGTCTCATAGACATTTGGTATTAAACAATTTTTTCCTTGTTTACCACCAAGTATAGTCTAATATTTAACCACGAATATAAAACGATTTCTGCTTAAGTTTTTATAACCTTTTTTCTGGTGAAATCACAACTAGAGGTTAATGCAACTAACTCAAATTAAGAGAGACTATTGAACATATTAATACATTTTAACCCTTCTAACAATCGTATTGTGACATGTATTGACGTGAATGGTCTGCCACCTTTTATGCATCTAGTCAGGTGCATAGAGTGGGGTCCTATATTTATAAAGCGATTGAGAGGGCGCACGTAGAATTAAGTTGTGTGTTGCCCGTACACCTCTGAAATAAATATGTGGGTAAGTTAATGAAGGGCTCCTTATTTTTTTTAATTGTTTTTTCTGAGATGTAACGTGAAATTAAGTACGGTTTTCCTTTCGGATAATTTCCAGTTTCGTGTAGTACTCATTTCGGATTTATAAACTTACATGAAATTCTATTTCGTAATTCTTGACGTTTATGAATAATTATAAAATCAAGGAAAAAGGTCTATAAATTATTATATTAATAGTATTATTATTGTCTTAGGTCCAAAGTATTAAGCACAAAAAAATTAAAGTAATTAAGTTATTAAATTGTGTGGTCCTTTATAAGATTGTCTTTAGGTAAACGTAAACATTTTTTGTTACGTGTAGAAGTCCCCCGTTTTTGGGAAAAGATGACCGCAACATGGTTAGTAAAGTTAAATTAATAATCTAATAAAATTTGTATTTAAATACGAATTTTTAAATTAACAATTAAAGTATTTATGTAGATACTATTTATAATATTCTAATGTAGATGCACCAAAGAAGAATTGGGAAAATCTAAGTCACTCTCTTAGGAATTAACGAATTATTAATATCAGTTAAAGACAAATAGTCAAGAATCAAACTGAGAAAACTATTTAATTGAAATAAAAAAATAAGTAAAACAATCTACAAAGTAATCAATATCATCAGGTGTTAAAGATCATTCATATATTTCTAAATGAAATTTAATATTATTAGTGGTCGCCCGCCCAGCGGTCGAAATTTGATCATAATTCATTAAATTTAATTTAGCTTTCCACCGTTCACATATTTTTTTTAAAATTGGTACTAAGTTTTAGCCTCATGTGTACATAAACTTTTAAACTTTTGTTTTCTTTCAGACGTTACTAGCAATAGCATATGTGGGTACAGCGATGGCTGTAGCCGTGCCCATTGAATATGGTGGAGTATATACTCATGCGGCTCCTATTCTGCATGCGCCTTTGGTACATGCTCCTATAGCTCATGCACCTATTATACAAGCAGAACCAGTTGTAAGTACTATTTTATTTCCTACTTTATTACACTTAGTACTAAGTAGAAATCAAATTCTCAAAGGGGGCTAAGAGTGTTGCTGTTTTCTGATCATTATTAGATCTCTAATCGTGTTTAGTCGTTTGAAACTTACTGTATAAAATCAATAATATCTCGGACACACAACGCTATCTAGTCCCAGACTAAACATAGCTAGTGCTATGGGTACTAGATAACATTCATATATGCAAAATTGACATCTATGTGTGTTAGTCGGCTCGACCGGAGTGATATTAAGGTTACTCTGTGACTACTGGTGAATATTTGTCTCGTTACTTCTCCCCGTGTAGAGGCTACCAACACCTCACTCCCCTATTGAGTAACAGAAGTCCAGCAGTAGTCATACACCTTCTAGTGACCCTTCTTTCCTTGAACTCACTCTATCTCTCTCCTCTTTTTGATAGTCTAATCTAAAATTTAGTTTACACACAATCCATATCCATGAGCAGATTGTAAATAGCTATTACTTAACACCTGTTCCGTACATTGAGTGGGTACGTTTTGATTTGTAGAAATGTAACTAGTAATAAGGAAGGTATAAGGTACCGCCAGAGAAATTTATTGAATTATTTGTAAATGGCTATGAACCAGACTGGTACTCAATCTGATCAAGTTATTACGTGAATGCACATTTCAAGTGAGTAGTTACATAGCAGGTACTTCGAATACTGTAACTTGTATTATCAACTACCTTTTGTAGAATACACATTGGTGATTAATCAATAGTACCTGTATCAATGAGCTTTTCTCGATATTTTTTCTGTAATTTTTTTAAAAATGAATTCTGTCTTGATCGGTTTATCGCCCCCGAAAACCCTTGCATACTAAATTTAATGCAAATTGTTGAAACCATTTTCGCGATTCTGATTATATGTATATTTAGAAGAATTACTCTTTCAAACTTATTATCATCAAGTATATTTTGTAGTTTCTGTGATAGATTTTTTGCTTAGCCTTCTGGGTTCTGTGTGTTTAACTTTGTGTGTGAATAAAAAATGTCTTGGAAAATATATTGCAGTTTCTCTAAGCGAATTGTATATTACTGATACAGTACAAACTATTTGTAGACATTCGTATATTAGTTCATAAACATACTAATCACAATCTTTTTCATCAGTATAAATTGTAGTAGCTTCCACTATCTGTTCGCTTAGATCTTTTAAACAGCTCAACGGATTTTGATGCAGTTTTCAGCAATAGAAAGACTGATTTAAGAGGAAGGTTTATATGTATAATACAGCTAGTGTTTGTAACCGCAGATAGACTGACAGATAAAGTTCCTCTTTGTCCACGAAACCTTAAAATAATTGTTAGGAGATGGCTAAACGTTTGATATTAAAATATTTTACAGTCTTATCCAAAGTATGCGTTCAACTACGGAGTTAAAGATCCACATACGGGAGATGTAAAGTCTCAACATGAAGAGCGCGACGGTGATGTAGTCAAAGGTAAACTCCATTCTAATCTATGGCTAAATCATTATTAACATTTTAACAGCATTATAATTTATGTGGTTGGCTGATTGTATTAATATATTTGTAGGATGGAGAACATTTCTAACTATTATATATCAGCAGAGACTGGTTAAGCTTGGTAAAAGTTTTGTAGTTGTTTTATATAAGTGTAAAGAATTTATTTCTCATAAGAACTTACGGTTACTTCACATACAATAAGATCCATAAACATTGAGCTACATTGTTCAAAGTTACTTTTATAAAGTTGTTTCATATAGTTTTTAAAATCAATCATTCAATTTGATTATGGGTTGTTGACCCATGATGTCTCACTGCTGGTTGTTAAACTTTCTGTTAAAATGTTATTAACTTTCTACTTACATACAGGAAGTTTTTTAATGCTATCTGAAGGGAAAGTACTCTCAATACAATAGATAGAAAAATTTAGTTAAAGAAAACATTCCTTTATTTTTAAAAAGAAAGGAAACTACGATCACGATTTCCGAAAATCCGCTTGCTACACACAGAAGAATAGAAAAGCCATACATGATATGCATTCATTTATGATAGAAGTCGTACGGAAAGTATAGGCGTTACAAAATAACATCGCTTATTCAAAGTTACTTCGTCGCTTAAGTCCATCCACCTGTGACAGAGATTGTGACATATTTTTAAGGACTGTAGTAGAAACTTTCCTCAGAAATATTTTATAACACAATATATTACAACTAATGTTTGCAGGTAGTTACTCGCTAGTAGAACCAGACGGATCTACGCGAACGGTGTCGTACTCTGCCGACGATCATACTGGATTCAACGCAGTCGTGCAAAAGTCAGGGCATGCTGTTCATCCGGTAAGTACACGTTTTGTTTTCCATTCCGTATTTTTATGGCTTTACTTAAAAATCTGTCTTTAGAATTTAGCAACGTGATTTAAACGGTCATAGTACGTTAATTCACAAATTTGATCTCGATGTTATATCAACTGCAACTATTAGATCTTTAAGCATATACAGTTACTAGCTGCTGCCCGCGGCTCCGCCCGCGTATGTCGGTTATCGCGGCAAATAGTAGCCTATGTATTATTCTGATATATAAGCTATATTACTGTAAAGTTTTATGCTTTTGAAGTAGCTAAATTTGACGATTTTTTTGACAAACAATTTTCTTAACTTTCGTAATTTTTTTTTTTAAATATAATTTATCCTGTTACTTCTAATATAATAATACCTTCAGGAGTATATGTACAAAGTTTCATGATGATCGGTTATTTTGCGTGTTTTTTAGTTTTTGCGTGAAAGCGTAACAAACAAACTGACATTGGCATTTGTAATAGTATAAGATGTTTAGTCTTAACATATAAATGACTCTTTGCCATTTACATGTTCGGCCAGTAAAAAAAAATCAAAAAGTTTTTTATCACACTTAGTAGTTACAATATTAAAATGAACAGCTTATACGATGTTCGAAATAAGAATGTACGCAACAGCTAGAATTTCAGCAATGGAATCAGGAAAAACTAAAATACAAACAAGGAAAACCGTAAATAAATTAAGCAAAAATAAATAAAATTATTAATCTTTGATCACCTTATAAGAGTCATTTATTATGACGAGAAAGTTTTTAATAAATTCACCATCAATTGTCTGTAGTAGTTCACAGCTGGCCGTAGGCGTTTTTTTAGAAAGGAGGTTTTGGCCTAATGGGCAACACTGGCCAGATGATTTGCTGCAAGTTTTCCTCTTTTACTGTTCTATTTTACTGCGAAATTTGCTTCCTTGGTCTTACGACACCTACAGGAAAAAAAATGTTGGTGGCATTCCGTATTTCTTAATCCACAACCATACGGGTACTTAGCACTTTTCATGTAATAGTTAATACACTTTCTGGGGATTTTGATAATTAACATTTCTTTTCTTTATAAGATTTATCAATTGTCGTCAATACCCAGTCTAGTTCGTATATTTCACAAACACGATTTCTCTACTAACTATTGCGAATCCCTGGCGCCATTGCGCAAATGGTAATGGCGCGTGCACTTATAAGGAAATGTACCTAAACGTAGATATTTGTCAAACTGTTAGGAATCTCCCACATTATCAAATGCCCATCCTTCGTGAACCCATTTATGAGAAAAGTTTTACAAGAACATTAGTTTTTAGATTTCATAGCATATAAGTATATAAGTGTGTTGCCGAGGATCAAAACAAGTAGCGTGCAATTGGAAATTTCTATATCCAGTAGTGGAATGCGATAGGCTGCTGATGACGATAGTATATATAGTATATTATAGTAGTATCTGTAGTAACATATTATTATTGGTATTATTTTCAAAACAAATAGATTACAGAGGAATTGTAAAATAAACTTTTAAGAGAGCATTCTCACACGTAACAAATACCTACATATCTACATCTCTGTGTGTGATGGGTGTGCTCTTCTAGAGGATTTTAAATTGTTAACATTTTGCATCTTTCATAGTCTGATATTTTATTTATAAAAAACCAAAAACATATTTGTTTTCACAGCAAGTCGTACATGCTGCACCCGTGGCTCACTATGCGACGGCCCCGATAGCGCACTACGCCCACGCGCCGATTGCAGTTGCTTCCTACGGACTGCATTAGAACATCTTACTAAATTTGACAAATTACTCCCTAGAAATAATTGTTATCATTAGTTTAACAAAGAAAAGGTCTATATTTTATGATGTCAATACAGGGTCAAGTACATAGAAAAGATCTTGAAAATACCTAGAATGTGTGTGATGCTGGTTGCGTTACACGCATCCTAAGTTCACCGCAACGGCATTAAATTGTAACTTAAAATTCGGTGAGTTGCCTTTTTCTGGTAATTGTGTAGTTAGGTGCTAAAATTTTATTGAAAATCCTTTAGCGTTTTGTTTGAGTGAAATTGCATAATGATTTGTAAAATGTCCTACATAAATTCACTAGCAAATTAAAAGTAAAGCAAGTAAGTACATCAATCTAGTATACTCTTTTCTTTGTGGTTAGAGGTTATATTAAAAGCGATATTTTATTGCAAGATAAATAATGTTGACGCATCGATATACGATATTAGAAATAGATTTGTGTAAAATGTTTATTAGTTTGTGGATATTTGTTCACACAAGTGAATAACTTGCCATTGTAAATGTAGCATCTGAAGTACAATTAATTGTATTTAAATATTGTAGTTTGTACGGCTTTATATTCTTGCTTAAATGTAAAGAACGATTATAATATATTTCTGATTAAATTGATACATTTATGTCAAATTTGCGGTATTAAGTGTCGTAATCTGACAGATGTTCTTTATAACCATCTACTTTTACTAACCATGATCTCAATTCCTAAACACAATTATTTCATTTTTCACTGAACTTGTCAGTAGCCAAACATTTTGAAGCTAATGAATAAAATTGATGTAATTATTTTGATGTTATTATTTTATTTAGGTGTTTCCCTGGAATTGTGCTCGTCACCTAGTGTAGTGTTCGTGGCCCGGCCCTATGGATTTGGTAATTAGATTTGTTTCCTGATATAAACATACGTACTTATTTCGCTTTTAAAGCATCTATTTTGTAAAAAAGTTAAAGGTACTTGTTAAGTGCCGGGCCAGCTTAACGTTTTAGCCCGGCCCCTTTAAATTACGAGAACTACAAAACATACTGACAGTGTGTTGCCTCACTTTATTTAATAATGAAACCCAATATCATAGGAGATATTAAAAGTTTTTAAGGACCGGGCTGAAATTATTTAATTGCCTCTAAACATTAAAACTACAATACCTAAAAAAATATAATATTTATACCCAAAATCTGCCAGAGGTGACGTTTACGTACTTCTTTCGTTATTCCTTAAATTCTCTAATTAAAAAGATATTAACGCTTTTCTGTAACGGGGTAAGCGAAGGGGTCTGTCGATCTCATATCGACTAAACGCCTAACCGGTTTTTCCTTAACTTGCTAGTAGCCGGGAGAGCGAGAATCGTATTTGCATTATGCCGCAACTCCTGATTGGGGTATGGGCCTCCGGTATCCTCACTCACTCGGTGAAGCACAGAGCAAGCGCTATTTGACACCGGTTTTCTCACACTCCGGTCGAGCCGGCCCATTCATGGCGAAGCGTGGCTTACCCACGGTTAAAAACTGTGCATCGCTTTTTATTATAAAATTTATTTACGTAAACAAAAAAAACTTATATTCTCAAGTATTGGTATACCGTCTTATTTTTGTGAGTGTAATTGATCAAAACTATTCAAATCAATGTTAAATGTCAATGTAAAGCGCTGTGAAATATATCTACAGTCTAAATTTTCATAGCCTACTTCGCTATTGTTTTTAACATTTACATAAGACAAAGGATAAAATATTACTAAATTTCATAACTGTTCTTTGCAACTTCTAAAAAGTAATTACCAAAATTATTAGTTTGCAGCGCCTGTTTTAAGATACTGAGCAAACAAGCGCACCAATCTATTGCCTGAACAGATTAATGTCCCTACGTCTTGACTTCTTGATTGAAGCCTTTTTGGTAAACTGATCAGAATTTATATGCACTACGTATATCAATATGTAAATAATAGCTTAACTCAGTAAATATCATACTATCATTTTTAAGATTTAACTATTTACTTTCATATACGTACGTTGACCTAAAACAGCAATTACGTGACAATTGTGACAATAAACACTTGAATTTCACAAAGTTGTCAAGTGTACTTGATCTACTATAATAGTAGTATTTTACGCTTCGTTTCTTTCGTCTAGAAGTAAGAAACTTTAAAAGGCCTCATAGCTACTCAGATCTTCCAGGTTTTTGCCCCAATATCTGATTGAATCGCATTGCTTAAACTTTTCTATGTAATGATTCCAGATTCATAAATAGCGTATTCAATGCTAAAAGTTTGATCAGCGGATTGATTTGTCGCTTGTAAACCTAAAAGTCTTTTTCATAATATTGAAATTGTTTCCGATTTAATATTGAACTGGTTTAAATAATAGAACATTGGCACAAGTTTATATACTTGGAATTGTGAAGTAGAATCCAATAATACTAATACTAATAAAATAAATTTCTCACATGTTGTTCTTAACAAATATGACATAGGACCTCTTTCCTTTATTGGAAAGTTTTGAAATAAGTCGTGTCATAAAATTATTTAATTTAAGAACTAATTCTAATAAACTTAAATGTTCAATAAGTAGATGATGATGCGCGGGGCCCGTAGCATTTATTACTCAAGCTACGTGGCTAATCTGCCACTGTATCTCATAGTAAGTGGGTTTTCAACAACAATATCATTTGTTTACTGCTCTTGATTTTATTTTCAAGCATACGCTTTGTATCAACACGCAAAAGAACACTACAGTTGCTGAGATTTGAGCCATATATGTTAGAATGAATTTGCAAACCTTTCATTCCTGTAATTTCAATAATATTTTCATCATGCAAAACGTTTTCAATAGAACTAAAAATTTTACAGTTATATTTTGTGTATTCGTTTATTTATTGATATCTATAAGTGTGCGTCGTAACGCTCCCTTAAGTAGACATTTACATATATTGCACTCCATAAATCATGAGATTAAAATTGTCCATATTAAAATATCAATTTTCTACAAAATGTCAAAAGTTCAAGAACCTTTGATGACTTTATTGAGGCGTGCCAACGCTTTATGAGTTATAACTTAATTCATCTGCTTTTAATGGATAAAACAAAAATTTTAGTGACAAATGATCTTTTTGAGGAAAATATAAAATTTATATTTTATTATCAACTTACAGAAGTATAATAAGTAGGGTAATGAATTGTGAGAAAAATCTACATAATAAATATGATACTTTCATATCTTTAAATGTTACATAAACTTGTTTAATAATGACCGAGACTTAAAAAATGTATTTAAAAGTAAACGTAAATCCTGGGCCATTAGCCAAATGTTTCGCGTCGATTCTCTTTCTATAATCGTTAACGCATCCATTCTCTAGTATTATTGGCTAATATTTTGTTTTGACAAGTGACTTATCGTTTAGATGATGTCGTTCTCATACATTTGTTAATTATCTATCAACTTAAATAATGGAATAACTTGGCTAGTAAGGCTCTAATCATTATTTTTGATATTATGAAGATAAGTCCATTAATGAATTTCGCGTTTTCCCTGACATATTGATTCGAGAGTGGTCTATGACTTAAAAACTAAAATATAATAACAACCGTATTAATTGGAAAACACTGCACTTGTTATTCATGTTGTTTGAGTTATCTAATTTATCAGCAGAGCTGCTAGAGAAAAGCAGGATGCCGGAAGAAACTTACCTCTAAAGCAATGATTGCCAAAGAGGTAGTGTCCTGTGTGGGTGATGGCCGTTGAAGGTGATGTCCTTATGAGTAATTTTATGGCCTCACTTTTAAACCCTACGGGCTTCTTTTTTTGTAAAATTAAATTGAAATGCCATAAAAAATAAACAGTGCTGTCAGTTTTAGTGTTTTTACTATAAAGATATCGATGTAGACATTTAACGGCTATTTATATTTGATGCTGGCATTTAAACTGTTTATATATGGTTAAATTGTTTTTATAGTTAAGTTTCGATATAAATATGTGTAAATGTTTGGTTACCATTAAAGATATATCGGTACAATTTCATTTTATTATAATTTACAGTAATAGTTTGTACTTATAGGTTCATCTGTTTGATGTCAGTTAGCACAAGTTGGCTCGTGTTCCTTATTGGATTGGTTAAGTTTCATTAAAGTAAGGTCAGGTCCTGGATAGTAATAAAAGTAACTGATACCTAAGTAGATATAATATGTAATTAGAACTACAAGAAAAATCTATAGCGTCTATCATACTCAGGTATAAAACATATCAGAATATTTTAGTCCGATTAAAACTTATATTTGTGTTCCTGTGAGTGAGTGTACGCGTCATAATACAGATAAAATTAAGAGGTACGAAAACATTTCAAGATTTATCCAAAATACAAACTATAAATCAATCCAAAAGATTTGGCGCTATATCATTTAGTAAGATATTCAACTGGGCCACTAAGACATCCACACAGTCGATTAAATCTAATAATGAGTTGCGAGTTGATAAATCAAGCAAATATATTTTTAATAAATTTCAATTTGGACATCGAACTAACCTAATATATCCTTATACAAATCCGAATAAACTGTCCACTGATTTAGTGTGACTGACTTTCATCGCGTTTAAGGTAATAAGTCATCCTATCATGGTGCTATGACATCATGGTACGGATACGGGTGAAATTGCCTTCACCCACCAAAGTTTACGAGTGAAATACGTAGCTGTGTTTCACTAACAACATAAAGGAGAAGTGAATATATATGTTCATTCACGTGGACGAAGTCTGCAAGTGGATACATGCTCCTGCCGGTGTGCCAATATTGTTCGAAGTCCGTTTTGAAGGAACATGGAGATATTTTTTAAGGTTAGTTAAACGTTTTATATTTTAAAAGATAGTTTCATTTATTTATAACACAAATAATATTTTAGGAAGTTGACATTAAAATAGCCGTCTAGCAATAGTATATTATTAGTACTGTTTCTTAAAGTTAATTGTTCGAGTTAATCTATATATAAATAAAAATGAATCACAAAAATGTATGTACGCGCATAACTTTCGATCGTCTGCACCAAATTGGATAAATTTTTTTATGTGTTTGTTCTTGTCCGGACAAGGTTTATATAGAAAATAAAAGAGAACCGAAGGTATTATATTTTTTAGATCTTTTAGCCGTATACACTGCGGCCCTGTGGGAAGTTAACACGGGCTTACTAAAATAAATTTTAATAATAGAATTAAAAAATCACGAAGATGAATATGGCGTTACGAAGTTCGCAGGGTCTGCTAGTTGTTATATAAATTAGAAAATATAATAAGTAATATAAGAATTAACTTTATGGATTGATAGTAAATGGTTTTGAATTGTCTCACGTTTGGGTGTCATTGTTTAAAGTTAAATTAATTCACATGTTTTTTGACAAGAGACCCTGAAGTGGCGGTGTTCAAAGAAAACATTAATGTAGTTTTTTAATTTTATTATATAGTTTCGAATTGATGAAAGTGTGTAAATCCATTTTTGTACGGGTTTTGCAACAAGTTTTAAAAGGAAATAGAACCTGTTTAGCTAGGTGCCCTGTCTCACCCCGATATGCAGACATGTATTTGCACTGTCACATAGTTGTACCACGAAAACAATATTTTGTATTGTGGTGGTATTATACGTACCATACACCGAACTTATATTATTTACCTTATTCTGTTTTGATTTGAGATCCCCATTCTGGAGCTTATTTGCTCTAACATCGATTCTTCGGTAGACATGACAAGCAATAGAATGTTTGCCACGAAAAAGCTATTGTGGTAATTTTACTTCCACCTTTCTATTTTTAAGCTTCTCCTTTTGGAGAAGCTCCGTCTAAAAGGAGCTTCAGCTTTCGTTGAACTCATACGATTGATTGAAAAACCAATTATAGGATTGTCTACAGCATCGTGTGTGAATAATTGTTTGTCTGTAACAATTTATCTGCTTTTTATATAAGGAATCTTAAATCTACACCCTGGAAAAAAAATAAAGACTTACTTATAAACTTGCCCGGTCTATAACATGTAATGATGGATACATACAAAAGTAAACGCAATCACATTATAAATATGACATATTTTTGAACGAGATTGTAAAATTTATAAGCATTTGTTGTAAAGATTTTGAATTTAAGATTGATGATTGAAACCTTTCTCTTGAATTGTTTAATTGACCTATTTAATGCTGAAAATTTAATTAAAATCCGTTGAGTAATTTAAAAAGAGTAACAGGCAGCAGAAGTGAATTCATTATTTATGAAAGCAGATGAAAATTGATCTAATCATCTCTCCACCATGGGAGAGCCACGCTTCAGCATGCATGGGCCGGCTCGACCGAAGTGATACCACGGCCTCATAGAAAACCTGTGTGAAACAGCGCCTGAGCTATGTTTCGCCGAGTGGCCCGTACCCCAACCTCTTCCTCATCCCCTTCCCTATCCCCCATAGGCCAACAATGCACTTGTAACGCTTACCATCGAGCAATAAATCTGCTCGTTTGCCCCCTAAACCACAAAAAAACAGTATATTTATAATTTTAAGCAAATTACCCAAAAGACTATGGCTTGAATTCATTTAATTATGTCATCATAATGTAACATCCCTCAATATAGTACGAACAATCTTCCTATTACAATTCAGACGCTATCGTTTCCACTACTTAATCACTCTTGAGTGGGTATTTCTTAAAGCATTTGGAAACGTACAGATCAGTAGACTTAAATAATTCTTACAAAAAACACTATTAACTATTAAAACCAAGACTCATTAACTATATATATAAATGATAAATTACAAGCATAATATGTACCGCTTAGAATTTTGACTAATTGGTAACATTACTCAGTAAGACTTATGTAGATAAACTAATCGGTGTTTTAACTTAAATAATAAATCAGAAATATATTGGACTGTTTCTTTTTAACGACCAAGTTATATGAACGCTTGACTTGAGAAAAAATAGTTTTTTTTTGCAATCAGATAAAACTCTAAAATACACTACTAAACAAATAAAAATTATTAAAAAAAAAACCCGACTGCGTCAATATCTGCCTTCTTTATAATTTTTTAAAATTTTGTTTTTTTTGTATTTTTATTTACCTATTGTCAGTCTACGAATAAGACGAATCTATTCACACCACTCACATAAAAATACGACAAGCTATTTAGGCTCTACGGCGTGCCAAAGAAATATGCATACATACATACAAACACTCGAAAATATAACCCTCCTTCTTTCGCAGTCGAGTGAAAATGAACAGAAGTGTAAAAATAATCTGGTATGTTGATCTGTCCAGTGGTAAAATTAAACTCATTGGGTTTATTAGAATCCAGTACTACTGTTAACTATTTACTTACTTTATATTAAGTAAGTAAATAGTTAACAGTACGTTAAGATGGATCAAAACATAAAGTCCTAGTTCGTAAGATTTATAAATCTCATGTTTAATATTATATACATATTTTATAGATCTTTGTAGCAGTGTCATGGCTGATAATCATACAGGCAGCACCACGACAAAAGAGGCTCACCCTAGCAGAAAATATGCCTAGCTACTACCATAGTAATATCGGAGGTTAGTGAACTTAACTTATATTTAAAATATTTTTCAGTGGTATGGCCAATATTGATGTCTGTCGTTTATCGAGATGAATGATGCAAAACATTGGCTCCCATCCAACATTATTTTTTCTTTTAAAGCCACATAGGTATCATTATCAGCCTATCGCAATCCACTGCTGGACATAGGCCTCTCCAATTTAACACTACTTGGTTCGATCTTCGGCTTCTCGTATCCAGCTCCTGTCAGCCTATTGAGAATAATAGTAAAGAATAATTCTCTTTACCTCTGTTTATTGCGTTTTAAATAGGTATATCTTAAACTTTAAGGCTATTAATGGTAAGAGCTGATAGTAATTGATTACAAGTAATAACATCACCAAGGCGCTAATAGCTCAGTTGCACTCAGTGATTGGAAACCATCACCAGGGTAAGCAACGACGGCACAGTTAGTACCTGGATGGTTGACCGCTGGTGGCATGTTACCATGGTCGTCTCCTTGTTATGTTAACGTATACACAAATTCATGGTGGTGGCATGTTACCACGAGCCTCTCCGTGATTCGGTGGTCACGTTAAGCAGTTGGTCTCGGTTGTTATCATAGGATAACAGTCGTGAAGCTTAGTTGGAGGCCTTTGGGCGGCTTAAAAACATCCAAAGGTAAGATTACTAGCCACAACGTTGTCTTGCCAGTCCCCAACCGCACTTGGCCAGCGTGGGGACGTATGGCCTTAACTCTCTCCTAAGAGGAGACCCGAGCCCAGCAGTGGGATATTATAGGTTGTTGATTGATTGAATGACATAACCACTGGCATTTTACTAAAATTTAAATAATTAAGTACCGTTCCTTACTACATACACTTACAATCAAAAATATCTTGAGTCATTTGTGTATTTATGGAATAATTACAGGAAATCCAAATGTATATGAGTTTGGGTACGACGTATCAGATCCAGCAACTGGAAACAAGCAATATCGTTCAGAACAACGACACCCTAATGGAACTGTAACGGGCAACTATGGATATGTGGATCCTTCGGGCACTCCTCGCAAATACAGATACATCGCTGACGAAGGAGGTTATAGGTAAATACATTCTATAGTTATGTATGTTTTGTGGTTGATTTATGATTGCATTTTAATATTCTCATCATCGAAATCATTACCGGCCTTTAATAGTCTATTGTTGAACTTACTTAAATAGTAGTTGAGTTGTGAGTGAGTTGAACTACTTAATCTTATATAAAGTTAATTAAGCATTTTCATTATAATTAAAAAGAGTAGAAAAGTAACTCCATCTGTGTGTTTACTGTGTGTGTATACTTTCACGGTTAAATCACTACAATTATTCCAATACAAGCCGGCGTTTTTATATAAAAGTTTTGATTATTGAGGAAAGGCACAGGCCGCTCTTTACCGACATAAACGCGGGCGGAGCTGCGAGGAAAAGCTGGTTTATTCATAAACTAATCAAGGTGGTGTGACGACATGGTGAAGGTTGCAGGAAGACATAAGATGCGAGCAGTACAAAACTGGTTGTTGTGGGGAATCATGAGGAGGCATGTCCAGCAGTAGACGTCTTATGACTACGTTGATGATGATGATAATACAATCTACGAGTATCAATTTAGTTTTTTCTTTTTTACTCATTAAATACGTACGTATCTTTTTCGTACGAAATACGACATCGTTAAGGCTTGTCTTTTTAACGAGTCTTTCAAGTTTTAAATTGACGAGAACATGAATATTCCATTACAACTAAACCGTACTTACTGGGTACATGCGTTGTGAAGTTATTGCGATCGTTAAATTCAATTTAAGGATTTATAACTGTATCTTAAAAAAGTGTTACTTCAACATGTTACTAAAACAAAAAATATACCAAGTACAGTAGTGAATTTTTATTTTAAAAGTGCTAACAAAATTTCATGATAAACTTTTCTTATGTTTTGCATATTGTACGAGTATTTCGGCCAAATACAAGTAATATTTAAAAAAAATGAAAAAATTAAATTAAGAACCATTTTAGAGAACATGAAGAAAGATATACTATCTAACCTGATTTTTTAAATATGTGGAAACTCCAATATAGAGACTTTAGCATCTGAAAAAAAAGCTCAAGCGTCGCTATGCTTCATGAAATCGAGTTAATTATTCATGTTGCGAGGTGAATACCCCCATTAATCATAAAGAGCCAAGAGTTTTATGTTATGTCAATAATATTTTTTTTTATTTTGTTTTAGAGTATATTCAGACAGCATCACGACTCGCCCACCTCCTCCGAAGCCTTTCCACGCCACTACTGAACACGTGGACCCATCTATAACATGGACGCGGCCACCTAAAAAACCTAACAAAAACCAAACTATAAGTTCAAATAATATCGTATCAGCATTAGCAAATGTTGTACAATCTTTCATATCTCCAGAAACTAATCCATTTATTAATCATAATAATTAAATACACAGTTAAAAATTTGTAAAAGTTGTCTTGTTAAAATGAGGTAACGACTTGCGATCACACAGATTTGTTACCTTATTTACAAACAAGCAAGTACTACAAGAATAAAATATCAAGTACTACATTATAAGAAAACATAATACTAGCATTAAAAGATTTAGATGTCGTTCGCATACTCTTCCATATGATGCCTAATCGAAAGCATTTATTAATTACAATTTTAGCTTCATTAAACTATTTATTGAATAATTTATTTTTATTTATTACTATAAAAACCTTCTATTTATTTAGACTTTCTTACAAGAAATGTATACTATTAGCAGATTGTTATTAAATGCAATTATAAAATAATAATGTTTCCTTCTGCATCAGTATTTTCCTTTGTTGTTTTTATTTCTGTAATAGCTATATTTATAGTAATCCTTTCAAAAAAATATTCTACTAGTGAGTCTTTGAAATTCCCGAATTTCCTCTACTATAATATTAATAATATTTAAGCTCTCCTTGAATAGATAGAGTGAATATCTTTTGTGACAAAAAAGCATTAAAATCCGTTGGGTAGTTTAGTAGACGTAAGCGAACAGACAGCGGAAGCGACTTTATTTTATTTACTACTGGCTGACCCGGCGAACTTGGTATCGCCATATTCATTTACGTGAAAATTTTCAGAATTACCGAAAACTTATTTTAGTAACCCCGTGTTAACTTCCCTAAGGGCCGCAGTGTATACGACAAAGCAGACTTAGAAAATATAACACTTTTTTTTCTTTTGTATAAAAAATAAAAGCAAACTGGAGGTGTTATGTTACCTTGCCCTGACTCAAACATGTAAAAACAGAATGATTCAATTTGGCTCAGTCGATCGAAAGTTATGGGCGTACATCCGTGGGAGAGCCAAGCTTTGGCGCGAACAGGCCGGCTAATGCCTTATTTAATCATTGTGTTGCAATTGTTTTTTTTCCTAACGTAGTGAAATGAAGGTGTTTGACTTTTCACGCTGGTTGTCTCATACTGAAGTAAAGTAAATAAAGATCTACAAAATGGTATAAAAAGAAAAAGGAGTAGCCTACATAATATAGTAAATGATTGAATTTAAAAGATGATGTAAAAATCCAGAATCAAATACCAAGATCGTTTGGTGCTGTCGAACTAATAAATAGATGAAGATTGAATCATCAGATTGTACCTATCATCGTCTACTGCTGAACGAAGGTCTCCCCCAAGGAGCGCCAACTACCCCGGTCTTGTGCAATTTGCAAAAAAGCCGGTTCATGGTGGCAGGATTAGGACAATAGTTCAAATTAGGAACGAAATATGACGAAAAATATTTTAAATCACCACTTTGTGTTTCAGACAATTAACTTATATTTCGCCCAATTCATTTTGTCAACATTATTCAGCTGTATTACTGGTACCTCCTTTGTAATACCTTAGTTCTATTTAATTGTACTCCAAAAATACCTGTGTTATTTTCCAAGCATGTCAATTTTGACTTTATAAAAGTCAGTATTGTGTTACGGCAGTATATTACTCTGTGTGTATTTTTATTGAAGAGGAGAGAAATGGGTCACTTCAAATTTACTAAAGCCATGATTCGATATTTATTTGTATCTGGTGTTGTAGCTGTAGCTTGTAAGTAAGAATTAAACTTCAGACTTAGTCTTCTTCTTCCTAGTCTTTATTATTTCCCAATAATGAGAAGTCCACAACACTGAGGGTAAACCGGATTTGAAGGTTGAACCAGTTGGCAGTATATTTGAGGGCACTGCTATTGTTATTGTTCAAGTTGGTATGTACCTATGTCTAAATTGATAAAAAATAGTGGTGACAGTTTAAGGAATAGGTGGAAAAAATTGGGAGTATGCAACGGTATGAAAGTTATATTACTTATAGAATATAAACAATTTCTCGCTAGAGCAATTAGCATAACATATATGTTAGCTGGATTGTCTAATACTGTAAATCTTAACCTCTAAACTTTCACCTTGTTAGCGATGAAATTGTTTAGAAATTTTATTACAGCTGACAACAACTCAAATTTTGGAAAATATCGGGTTTAATGCTACGAGAATTGCCATCAATTGATACTTCTCCTAGATTAACAGCCAGGTACACAGTAGATTAAGAGTAAACATAAATAGCTATTTACTTTTATAATAATTTGAACACTTTTGAGATAATACACCTTTAGAGACAGCATGAGATTAAGGACTAAGTAGTCAGGGTCACAAACTACTAGACCCACACGTGAACAATGAATTAAATAATCTACATTTTGAAAACAGCGGCTTATCCTACCGGTAAACCTGAACGAGCCGTAGATGAAGTAAATGAAGAGAAGCGTTTCCCCAACGGAACGATTATTGGTAGATATTCTTACATGGACAAGGACGGTAATCCCATCCAAGTAAAGTATTTTGCTGATGATGCTAGCTATGGGTAAGCTCGTATTTTTTTTCGAGGCCAAGTATCTTCAGGATTTTTTATTTCATTAATGTCGTCTCTCATGGTCTCGTACCATTACTCTTGTGGCAAATCTTGAAATAGGCCTATGTCCGTCAGTGCAATTCTTTGAGATGTTAATGATGATGATAGACCTTACATTGTCCATTAAGCTATCCTCTAAATATTGCTTGCTAAAAATATTGTTTAAAATACTTTTGGGATCCCTCGCATCTATCTACTATTGACTGAAGTGGCAGTAGGGTGGTCGGTTGAGGTAAACGTATTTTTGAGTGGATACTTCGTCTGCGTAGGACATCCACAGGCCAGGTAGAGTGATAGTTTGTGCAAAATAGCTGGCAGGAGCTAGATGCGTGAAGCCAAAAATCAAAACAAGTGGGGTGTAATTGGAGAGACCTATGTTGAGCAATAAATAAATAATCCGGACATCTAACACACACGTTATCTAGTCCCAGACTAAGCAGAACTTGTATTATGGGTACTAGAGAAGTGATATAAATACATCTTTTTTGTAATTTTACACTTATCATACATAGAAAACACTCAAACTCCGAAACAAACATTTACAGATCATACAAACATTTGATCCGACCGGGAATCGAACCCGAGACCTCAAGAACAGCAGTCGCATACGTTACCGCTGCGCCACCGTGGCGGTCATCAATCAGCAATAGACTACGATAGGCTAATAATAACATTATTTTTTGAGGTTAATACTTGATTTATTGGTTATAATTATCTTGCTTTCAGAGTAGAATTAAAGAGTCTTAAAATCGTTGATTCAACAACTGCACCTGCTGAAACAGACTTTTCTAAAGATTATATTGCCCCAAAGATAAATGATCTACTTAGTCCAAAGTCTGATTTTTCAGCTGGTATTATGAACTCGTTGAATTCTCTATCTAAAGGAAAAGAGAACATCAATCGTTATAAGGGCGATAAAACAAGACCTGATTTTGAAATTTACTATCAAAATGAATTGAAAGGTCCAGAGAAATGTGGAAAGGACAAAGTTCATATCTACTTCGATAAAGAGAGAAAAATTCGTGATGTATTAAATAATTTTGAAGCGGATAAGTATTGTGAACAATTTTAATTGTATATTTTCAGTAATTAAAGATAAATAAAAGAATTAAATTTCATTTTTATTTTATTTCATATTTATTGCTCAGTACTAACTATGACTTTTAGTTCGTTTTCGGGCGTAACCAATTTCTTGATAACTGTTCCCCGTAATGAGAGGCATTCTGTACTGTTATAAATAGAAATGGGATCTTGTTCGTTTCTTATATGCACAGCTTCGCCAATGTAACTGTAGCCCAGTTGATTGTCTTCTCTTGATACATTAATCTGAAAATATAAGTTGAATAAGGAAATATTCAAGTGACATATTTCAGGTGCTATAATTTGTTTTTCTTTATGAACTCTTTTTTGTTATTCTGCTACTAATTTGACTAAAATATTACCAGATATTGTTGTAAATTTCTAAGTTAGCATAGACAATAGTAAAATACAAAAAAAGACGACGATTATTCTACTCTGGAAATACAATGAATGGTAACATGTGTGTGCATAGAATACAAGTGAGGCATCTGTAGCTAGATATAATACAGTAATCTGTAGCTTTTCTAACTTACTGTGTAAATTTTAGTTTTATCCTTAAGTCTGCACAACCACAGTAAGATAACTTCATTGTCGTCTTTGTTTACATGAATCTTATTTTCAGATTGGCTTTTGCTAATGGATGATTGGTCCTGCAAATAAGTAAGCTAATGTTGACAGGGTAACTCCCATTAAAGACAACAGCTTTTCATTACTTTTTGTCAATATGACTAGATTTTGTCCGTTGCTCCGCCCGCGTGTATAGCAGTTAATGTGGTTAAGAGTAGCCTATGTACTTCCCGAAGAATTAAAGTATCTCCAAGCCCAATTTCCTTGAAATCGGTGCAGCGGTTTAATCGTGAAAGCGTAGCAGAAGAGTTACTTTTGAATTTATAATAATATTTATAAAGAAGTATGGATGTGTCCATAGTAAAATAAATTATAAGCCAGCGTAATTTAGAAGAGCGACAGGATATCTCTAGTTATTTAAGGCAGAATGAAGCCAGTAAGGATGAGATTTGTTGATATTAAAAAATAATTTAATGACCTTGATGCATATGTGCCAGGATTATGTTGTGTTTTATATTACCTGCATGTTTCGTTTTGAAATGCCATCGATTACCGCGTAACTTCTGTTAGCAGTAATATTTGAACTACACTTGTGAATGCAAAATTTTGTAGGCGTCGCCTTCATTTTAACAACCATCAACAATAGTAGTTCGCTATCCTTATTGCAATTAGTAATATTTGTGTGTGATGTTATACGACGTAAAGCTGTGTTTGATCTAAAATCAAATAATTTCTTGTAAGTATTGGCTGGCTAGGTAGTTTAGCAACGTAGCATTCGAAACCGCTGTGCTTGAGGTCTCGGGTTAGATTTTTGGGTCAGACCAAAAGTTAGTAAGATCTGCTAATATGTATTTCGAAAAAAGTATATTCTGGAACAGGACGGCGTAGTGTGAAAAAAAAATTTTTCTCATCAGACAATTTTCTTCATCCCAAAGCCAAAAATTAATGGATAGTTTAGAAGTTTAATACTTTCTTTTTATAAAACAATAATAATGATGACAATGTGCTATTTTTAAATATATGGTTTTATGATTAAATGTATTACAGTTATGTAAAATAGGTAAGTACGTTGAAGTAAGTGTATAAGAGTCAAAATAATGCTGAATAGATATTTCTGCTAAGTAGGAACATCTAACCAGCTATAGTTTTTATTAATTCTTTTTTGTCAAATTGACTTTAAGAAACTCAAAACAGAGAGGTTTAGTAGCATTATACAAATTGTTTTTTCACAAAGTTTGAAGAATGCTTTTTCAGAGACACATTCCAAAAAATATAAAAAAACTAGTTAGAAAACCTCTTTCCATGCAATATCACAAACGTAGCCACGCATTTCGTTTCTTCAGACAACGCTGTATAGTTTATTAAAATTTCTTGTTTTGCACTTTTATTCATTATCATTTTTGGAATTTTTGAATGATCAAAATTGAAATGTTGAGAAAATGAGTCGATTGTCACTATTTTACCACAGCTTGCTATGGGGCAAACGACAGGTCTGAAACCAATAATAATATAACTTAAGCCTCAAACATAAAACTGTGTTCGTAAGAAAATAAGATATCAGGACTGTGTTAACGAATGAATAAAATGAATAGGGAATATGCATGATTTTTTTTATCAATTCAAGTAATTATATAAACGAAAAATATAACACCTGCACAATTGTAGTAAATAAGCTAAAAAATCTTATAACTACCATTATTTTCGGATGATTTAAACCCCGCTATTTTAGCGCGTTTTTTTTGTGACGTCACCGTACTCTAAGAATAATTTGTCAACAAAGTGGTTGATTCACAGTTTTAATAAAAGTGAATGATAAAAACCCATAAAAGCAAGTTATCGCCATGGGTGAGTACACAAAAGCTTATTATAAATATTGTATTGTCCCTTTGTGCGAAACTAACATTAAAACTGACAAAATATATGGCAATTTATCAAATATCTGTTTTACTCTTCTTAGTTCGGCGGACGTAAAGTCACAATTATTTGCAAAGTACGTAGTCATCCCGAACACATAAATTTTGCGCAGATTATCCAACTGTGCATTGACAAAATTCACTTTCGGTCATTGTGGCGAGTCTTTGTTTGCAAGGAGTCACTGCTTTCAGTTAATAATCCTTCTCTTCTCTTCTCCGGTTGCCTCTTCAATCCTAAAGGCTAGCCGTCAGCTTCTTGTACTCCTCCTTGTCATTGGCCAGGTGGAATAGTTTCGCGACGGAGGTGATACCGGTTCACTCCCGGATAGTTCGCATGGTGGCTGGCTTAAAGAACACTAATAATTTTGTCATATACACGAGAAAACAATGCGAATTACCTCCATAAAAACGACCTATTGACATGCCTTTTACAGTAGACGGTGACGTCACGTTTCCTTCCGTCAATAGTGTTGCGATTTGGAAATATGCGAGGGAATTTGAAAAATACTTCTTTTACTTATTTAAATTGATTACTAAAAACATGATTACTTATAAAATATTTATGTGTAATTTTTTTTGGCAATTTGTAACTCACATGCATATTGCATATTTATTGCTGACGTAGAAATATAAACGTACACGAAAAATTTGTAATAACCTTGAGATGTTTTCGTGGTTCAGTTTTTCTGTAGTTTTATACATAGGGGAGACATTATCCCAAGTTATATTCGAACGATCGTCATGAAATTTCTCATTTTTGTATATTACTCTTGTCTCAGGTTCACATTTTAAACATCTCTGAAAGTAAATATTGTTACTGTCGAACTTAACAGATATATTATTGAAAAGTATATGTTGCTTTGTGTATCTAAGCTTTGAAACCCGATATACAACACGCTTTAAGGATGTTTTTAGTGTATTTTGTAACCACAATGTGCCACATCGAAGTATTGCAGAGTACATTAAGTAAATACCTAATTAAAGTATGAATTTGCACAAACCTTAGCCATTGACGTAGGCAATAAATTATCCATAATTATTTTATTATTGCTAACTGCAATATTTTTATAAGCTGAAATTTTAAAAGGTTTGTTTAATGAATTGTTTTAAAGAAAAAAAATATAATGAAAATATTGTGTGTATGTTGAACATTTTAAAGCATTAAGTATATTCAAATATTTCAGAATAATATTTAAAATATACATTTGTATTTATATGGTAACTAGAATTTACGTGTGCTCTTAAATTTAAGGTAGTAAGTAGAGTACTTCATCTACCTTGACTTCAACATCGCCAACACCGAATCAATCTTAAAAGAGATAAGGAGATGCATTGGTATGCATCGCAAGGCTAAAAATGCCATATTCTCGAAAAGAACAAGGCACTTCTTAATATACGCCTACGGTATTATGTCGGGGACAATGAAAGCTATCGATCGTAATCGCATTGATACTTTCGAGACATGATACTGGAGGAGGCGGAATAACCTAGAAAGCTTACCTTCGCAACATATCTATCCACAAGGAACTGGCTATGGCTATTCAAAATCACCTATAATCCCTACATCTTTGTAGAATCCACGAATATTTCGGTCACACTACAAGGAGAACAGGTGATAACCAGGTGAAAACGCCAACATGAGTCACGACCCTCAGAATTGAGAATAGCGATACAAGGAGTTATATTTATATATCTTGTAACTTACGCCCAACACATCTGGAATGATCACGACTAGACATATCCCGACGAATGATTCCAGAATGGCTGTATAATAATTCTTTCTTATTGTTAGGAACAAATTCTTTTTCAGGGACGCAATCACCGTCATCGTTTGTATCTTTTAATGCTAAAAATAACAATTATTGAAATGAACTTAAAAAAGTAGCTCCGGTTTCAATGCGCCTACATTAAGAGTAATCTAAAGCATATATTTTTAGAAGGTACTATCGCTCTCCTTGTTATGTTAACGTATACACAAATTCATGGTGGTGGCATGTTACCATGAGGCTCTCCGTGATTCGGAGGTCACGTTAAGCAGTCGGTCCCGGTTGTTATCATACGATAACAGTCGTGAAGCTTAGTTGGACGCCTTGGGGCGGCTTAAAAACATCAAACGGTAAGATACGTAGCCACAACGTATTCTTGCCAGTCCCCAACCCGCACTTGGCCAGTGTGGGGACGTATGGCCTTAACCCTCTCCTGAGAGGAGACCCGAGCTCAGCAGTTGGACATTATGGGTTTTTGATGATGATGGTTAGTCAAGGAATAAATAATACGAGTTTACAATCCTTACATCATAAGTATTTTTTTATATTTCATCTGAAAATTATTCTATATTTATTCCATCTTTAAAAGTGGTATTTGTAAGTGTAACTTTAACGTTGTTGCTCAAGAAAGCGACTAGACAGTTATATAGTATTAATATTTATGTTATTTGCATAGCATTACTTAATAAAACTTTGTATTAAATTATGTGTTTACTACTAAATAAACTCAACAGATGTCCCAACAAAGGAAATTGCATATAATGAAATAAATATTTTATAGGTCTTTCAAGTTTTATGTCACAGTTATTTAACTTGTAGGTAAGTAACATAGTAAGAAAGCTTACGAAAAATCGTCACTGCTTACCATCATACTGACAGTTATTACATATAACATGATGTCCTGATGTACACACATAGAATATCGATTTACCCGTAGGTTTACACATCGAGCAACAATTGTTTCTATTCTGCACACACGACAAATCAGAAGGATTGTGTATAGGAACCTTTGAACAATAAAAATAACATTTAGAATTGATGACAGTTTCTGTAGTGATGGATAGTTTTACTTCGAGAGTCAAATGCTCGATGAATGGAAAGGCGACTGAACGTTACTTCGAATGGTGTCTATTGCAAAATATTTTTTATCGATAAGCACTTCTTCGACTGAACGAGTCTTCAAATATTTTTGAATCCAATTTTGAATGAGGCCTCTGTCCAATTGTGGATTACTGAAGGCTGTTGATGATAGGATTAATTGTAAATTGATAAGTAAAATTCGATTATATTTGTCGATATAATTGTCGACATTTTTTTTATTAATTATTTGAGGACGTTTTGTTCGAGGCCTGTTTACAAAAAATAAAGACACTACAATTGACTGCCTCATTGGTCTAGCGGTTGGCGTATGCAGCTGCTGATCGTGAGGTCTCAGGTTCGATTCCCGAGTCAGACCAAATATTTGTATGATCTGCAAATATTTGTTTCGGAGTTTGGGTGTTTTCTATATATAGATATATATGTATGTATTTACAAAAATAAAGTATATATGTATTTATATCAATTGTCAAGTACCCATGGTACAAGCTTTGCTTAGTTCGGGACTAGATGGCGTTGTGTGTGATAAACGCACAAAAAATATATCCAAAAAAATTTGTTTTGGACCTGGATCTTGCGCAAGGTCTTTCGTTGCTAAAATATGAATCACGTTTTTACGATTTAGCCATAGTTAAAGGCCTACTTCAAGTTATATAACATGAATTTGTATGCCATAGTTTTGCTAGCAATAACCATCCGATCCAGATACAACGCGAAACTACTACAGATGAGCCAAGGCGCTGTTGTAAGGGGGTATTTAAAATGATAGCTGTTAAGGTGCAGCTTTTGTTAAAAGAAAGCATTATATATTACGAAAAATAAAATTTAGAAAAAAAAGGAGGCTGCTTTGTCTTGACGATAATGTTTTAAATATGGTTAGAATGCTATTTGATGCCAATAATAAAGCAGTTCCAATAGATTCTTACCAGTACTTCACTAAAGCTAATGTATGTTTCTGTTTGATAAATGACAATGAAACTACTCTATTTTCCATATAGTTTGTTATATATCTAGATATATATAGTCCCTGTCCATTGTTGTTGTTTTACATGTCATCGTTTTATTATGTTATTTCTCGTATTGTTTTAGTATATTAGGACACCGGAATATGTTCCTAATTAATCGTAAATGGTATCTTTGTAGTTCTACGTTTACATAATTTAAATAGCAAAATATTTCGACAACCACAAGCATAGTACAGCACAATAAATCCATACTTATAAATGCAAAAGTTATACCGCCTGTCACACTTTGAAAAAAAATTGGCATAGAAATGGTTTGATTCTTGAGGAAGGTAGTACCACTCTTTACTTTACTTTAGTAACCGACAAACGCAGGAAAAAGTTACTATCTATTATATTGAAAAATAAAAAATAAAGCGCTCATAGCCCAGTTGCACTCGGTGATTAGAAACAATCAGCGAGGGCAAGCAACGACGGCGCGGTCAGTACCTGGATGGGTGACCGCTGGTGGCATGTTACCATGAGCGTCTCCGTGATTCGGAGGTCACGTTAAGCAGTCGGTCCCGGTTGTTATCATAGGATAACAGTCGTGAAGCTTAGTTGGAGGCCTTCGGGCGGCTTAAAAACATCCAACGGTAAGATTACGTAGCCACAACGTTGTCTTGCCAGTCCCCAATCCGCACTTGGCCAGCGTGGGGACGTATGGCCTTAACCCTCTCCTGAGAGGAGACCCTAGCCCAGCAGTGGGACATTATGGGTTGTTGATATTGAAAAATGTGAACATTTAGAACTCCTTCATCGTGTTACTTGATAAAATATCTTGTCCGGATTTTATAGATGATATTCTTAAATTTATAAGTAGTTTCCCCTTAAAGGTTGGTCACCGCCTACATTCTTAAAGTCGAATGTTCCTAGAGAACAGTTAGTTATTCTGTATGCGAACTTATGCTAATATACATGTTCATCAGCTTCTTTATGTTTTAAACGACACAATTTATCGATAGCGAAAGTATTCTATTCCTCTCATGTTACTATACATTTTGCATCCGGACTGCAATGTTAATGCAGCAAGAATAACAATATAGGGTGCTGTAAACTTCATATGAATTATAAGAAATACGGTACCTTCTTCAACATAGTAAAACCACTCAAAGAATAAAATAAATAGCTTTACAAAATTCTTACGAAGAGAAATGACATAAAGTAATGCCAGTAAATGATATAGACAATAGAATTGTATACCTTGTAATAGACACTTAAGTAGCAAAGAGTAAAAGTGAGACAGTTCATTCACCTCGATTCTTTTTAACCGACTGCGGTGAAAAAGAAAGGTTATATTTAGGACCGTTCGTGTATGTTCCACCGTAGCACCTAAACTACTGAACCGATTTAAATGAATAAGGTGTTAATAGGGAACATTTTGGGAAAATGAGTGCTAAAAATATTGACAGTTCTGAGAATAAATTCGTAATAATGGTCCGGGTGACATAGGTTATTTATAAATGTTTACTGAAAGTTTTTAGGTAGTCGTGTTATAACACTTTTAAATTTTTCCTGTGTTTTATTTATTCAACTCATGGCTAAGCAAATAAGTTATCTTCATCAACTTATTGTAGTCCACTGCTGGACATAGAAATATTGCACGTCACTTTTAGAAAATGGGTGCTAAACATAATGACAGTTCTGAGAATAAATTCGTAATAATGGTCCGGGTGAAATAGGCTATTTATAAATGTTTATTGGAAGTTTTCACGTAAGCGGGTTGGAGTTTTAAATTGTTTTTCTTGTTATTGTGGTATAGGAGGGTCACCTAATTGTAAGTGACTACCACTGCTCATCTCATGCATGCTCATGTCTTTCCCTTTCACACGCAGAATCTGGGGCTCCGGTAACCTCACTCACCTGACAAAATGTACCAAAAGAATTGTTTGACACTGGTATGCTATGAGCGATGGCATTATTCCAGTTAAGTCTACTTCTTTTAGCTGAAGTATGGCTCTCCCATGGATATAATCTGTGCATTTATTCGTGTTTTTGTAGCAATAGTTATCAAGCTTGGTTCTTGTTTTAGTCATTTAATTTTATCACTAAACATTCTAATTTTTGTTATTTCTAAACTATTGTCGTTCATTAGAAAGTTCTTTCGTATTGTTTTATTTTTGGTTAAAAGCTGATTTGGTTCTTATAATAGTGAGGATATACCTGATCTGACAGTCCTGTCACTTAATTATTACACTGTGTAATACCAGATATATTAAACTGATTTTGTAACGGTTTTATTTTAATGTGTTTTGATTGTAATATAAAATATGAGGTTAGATTAGATAGATACATCTGACCATTGTAGATCAGGATTAAATATACTCCTTTGAAATGTGATGTAATATCAGGAGACATTAGCATGAACTAAAAAGTTGTGTAATAATTGAAAATGCTTAAAAATATTCTGATGTGATATAACTTGTCTAAACAATATTGCGAAGACAGTCTCCCTATTTTCCTATGTATATAGGAAACATGAATTATTATAGTGATAGAAAAAAGTTAATGTGTTCGTAATATGGAAGGCTTAGCGAAAGCTAACAAGAGGCACCAGTAGATGGAGCAAAGATGACTTCTCGGCTTTCGGTTGAAGTTACAGGCATGCGTATTTATGACTATGACTTCATCATCATCATCTCAGCCGGAAAACTTCAACATCGCCGGGTTTTTAAAACTTTTTCTTGTGGAATAATCTCTTTAGAAAGCATGGCCACTTAATTACCTTGACACTTAAAATAAAATTATAGAAAGTACTTTAGACTTAATATTACAAAACATAATTGTAACATTGTAATTGTAACTTGCATTAGACACTGAACGATAAAGTTGTATAACTCAAGAACATATAATCAATATCGTAATGTATTACACTTAGTAATTAGGTAGGGCATGTTTTTGCTACAAACCAATTCGTAATACGTAATCTTTTCGTAATTTATTTCTGACTGTTTATCTATCTAGTTTCTTGTTGTTCTTCGTTTGTTCCGTTCTGTTGTCTAGTATAAGTTGACAATCCAAAACAAACCCTTTATCAATCCGTCTAGTCAACGTTGCCATAACCTCCTTGCTAAGGAGAGGCCTCGTTCAGCATTGAACTATTAAAGCTCAACAATACTTTTATTTAAATATTTTCACCCGAACGCGAAACAAGGAGTGTTATGCTTTTCGAGTGTATATATGCGTATTTGCTTGGCACGCCCTAGAGCCTAAACGGCTTGTCGTATTTTTATGTGAGTGGTGTCAACAGATTCATCTTAGTCGTGAGACTGGCAATGGGCACATCAAAATAAAAACTATATATTTTAAAAAAAAGATTTTGATTTTTGAATAATTTTACTTATAATAATATAATAATACTCTTAGTATACTATTAAGCTTATATTAAATACCTGGATTTGTACAGGCTGAATAAGATTCTGCATTTTAAGTATTCTAGCACATTGGTTGTTAATGTTTTATTTATATAGTTACTTATATTATTATGAGCTTATTATAATTTAATCTATGATCTATATTTAATGAAATAAGTACATCAAATGCGTGTTCGTGATATATATAAATACCAAACTCCCAAAAAAGTTGTAGATCATATAAATATTCAGTCCGATCCAGGATTCGAACCCGAGACTTCAAGCATAGCAGTCACATACACCAAAACTGCGCTACGGAGGTAGTAAAAAATATATTTTTACATTTTGTTGATAAGATTAATTTGTTTCAATAGATAGGTACTAAATAAGAAATCAATACAGTGGCAAATGGTATGTGTATACCTCAGTCATTTTAAAGTGAAGTGTGTGTTCGTTGAGTACAACGAATATACACTCCTAGTACTTAATGAATGAGTTTATACCATAATTAAATAAAAAAAACTTGATCACTCGCAGAAATTACTAAATTAACTTCTACCAAAACTTTAGTTACAACACTTATGAAAGGATATCGCCATGACTTCAATTTATCATTACAATATAATATCAATTGATTTACATCACCAAAGCCTTATTATCTCGACATACAACAATCAAGAAGCCAATAGATTGCTTCCATTGTCACATTATTTTGTGAAACAAGGAAAATAAACTAGCAATGCCTTATGTAACTATTCTCACATGATAATGGTATATTGTCCGAAAATATGTAAAATGTACCTGTTATTTTCTTGGGCAACCAACCGAAGTAGAAAACGTGGTAGGGCCTTCTGACTTTTAAAGGGTTATACAGAAGGTTGAGTAGAAGGCTTTCAAATTAATTACACACCGATGATGAATCTATTTGTTAAAATGGATCACGCTATGTAAAACTAATAATATTAGACCATATATGGATGGACAATGTACGCCATCATGTAAATATTCGTACTTGAATATTCTCCACACGAAAAAGTTAAGAAAATAAAGTTACTAAATATTATCTGCATGTAACTGTGCAGGATTATAAGAAAATACTGAATGGTACATGGTTATTTATCATCTATATATTAATACGTGAAGTAAAAAAATTGTACCCTTTTTACGAAAATTATGCAAACTGGGGAGTATTTAATTTGGGACGGTTAAGTTTATATGTATATAGACTAGTCCATATAAATTGGTGAGGTTAGGTAACCACAACGATTATCCATCTTGCGTTCGACTCCAAGCAAATTTCGATTATCTAATATTGAATCCATCCATTACATACAAAGCTAGAGTTACCTATGGTATAATATTAGGTAATATGATGGGAAAAACGTTTACTCTAATCGGAAGTATTCTTGCAGCTTGCAGCTTATCTTCATATGCAGATTGGAGCAACCTGTTATTGTCTTGTATTTAATAAGCGTTACTAAAATGCATTCTTTATCTTACATATTTAGTATACAAGAGGGAGAAAATCTTTGCATCGAACTATAACGAATTGCAATATTTCGTAAAATCTTGACAAACAGTTTTTTTTGTAATGGCTAACTGTGCCGATGTTGACAGTTCTGCCATTGTCGAATGTGCGCGTGTTTGTAGAGGCACAAAACATAGGCTCTGAACGATGTCACTGTACTTAATTCGATCTTTTGTTATATTGATATATGATTATATGAACTAAGATATCTCTACACATTTTTTTTATTATTAACTGCCAAAATGACTCTGCCCTGCCTGATGGAAAGCATGAGCAGAATCCAAGAGTGGTGGTCACCATACTCAATGCGAAAAAAACAAAGACAATGCAGACCCACATTTTTGTCAGGAAGAAATATCAAATGAGATCAAAAAACTACGCAAATGTATTTGATGCCATTTAAAATCTAATATTTTGAAGTCCAAATGACTTTCGCGATAGTACAAATGAGATAACAAAAATTAACTATAAACATTACTTCTTAGTTATTACTAGTTTAGACGTATTAGTTGAAATCAGTTATGCATAAAAGGCTGCTCGTATTATCTCAGAATATAATGATTCTTAAACTTATTTTGTATTATTATTAAAATAATCTGTAAACTAAAAAAAACATTTGAAGCAAATATTTACTGGAGGAACAATAAGTTCAATGAAATGTGAACAGAGGTAATGTTAACCCCCAGCACGGAGCTGCCCACCTCCCTAGACATCAACATATAAATCCACAGTACAATTTCTATCGCCACATTCGAAACCCAGCACTCGAAACAAGTGTATCATAACTTTCTTATTTTTACTTACCTATTGGTGGTCGTTTTGTGCTGGTGTCCTAATTTGTAAAGTGAGTTCATTCCAAGTGAAACGATGGCTTTAAAGGTGAGATGCATTTCTTTACAAGAACTTTTAAGAAGGAATATAAAACAAAAAGAAATAAAACTTTTTTCTTTATACACTCTATTATATACAATTCTCTTGTCACGTTACTGTTCACAATGAACAACAAAATTATCTAACCAATTTTAAAGTTATTTTTAAATGTGTGTGTTTTGCTGGCTTGCGTAAGGTAGGATAGTTAAACATAGGTAGAAAGGTCGGTTCTAAAAACTACAAAACCAACAAAATTATAAAGTGTTGACCTAGGATTTTGGGAACTTAAAGTTTTCTTTAGGTAAATGGACATATAAATTAACTATAATCGTAAATGCATATCAAAACTTTTAGTTGTCAGTCTGCTGTCTAGAATTACAGTGTAATCTTATCGAACTAAAGATGTCTAGGATTACGTATGAGATATATAATCTCTACGACTTCCTGTGTACTTAAAAAAAGATTTAACGGAGAAAAGAAATCTTTAAGATATTGTAATAATATTTGTTGTCAAGGGAAATATTAGATAAGTTTACCCATTAGCATTTCTCACTACAAACCTAAAATAAATAAAGCTGAGACGCAAACTCGAAAAATAAAATAAAAAAAATGAAGTTTAAATCAACGCATTTATTTTGTTTTTAATGGTTATTGGGAAATATTTTTCAAAAGGCAGAAAATTACAAAAATGTTTACAATATTTTTTGGAAATTTGTTTTTTAGTATCAGTAAAGTGTGTGTAATGATCAGTATCTGCGTAGTGTTAGGTCATAAAGTACTTGCCTCAGGTCATACAACTTGGAGTTACAAGTGAAAACAAAACTAGCATTTACAAGAGAGACGATAAAATTACGTAAAAACACATTCCGCTTAATCATCAATGGAATACTGAAAGTGTGTGTGAAAATATTGGTGCAAACGAGCATTGTTTCTTGGGATACATGTCTATACATTCATTTGCTATAGACACCGTTGTGTTAGTATTAAAAAAAATGCTTTATTAGGAAAACAACTGCTTATTACATATTTAAGTTCTTATATAATATTAGAGAGACTTCATTAGCCATTTCCTGGTATTAAACAGAATGAAATTAAATTCAAATGAGCTTTCATTTGAGATTTTGTTTTTAACCTAATGGTTATTATTTAAAATTTATTTGCTGATTGTATTATTAATAACAATTAAAAATTGCACCCTACACACGAGCTGAAACAACAAAAATTTAATTATTTTAATATGAAATTTGTGTATCTTAAATTGTTTTGGTAGATGTTTTAAGAACATATCATACAAACTTACGTGCTGCCTACTTATTTAAGCTTATTAAACTTTACAACTTTACGTAATAGTTTTCTCATTACTCACTTAACAGCATTCTTATGTTTTCTTTCATTACTGGTACTAATATTTTCTTCATTTTTTTCATCATCAATCATTTTCTTTCTTTTGGTGACTTTAAATTGGCAGAATTGGACATACCGTGCAATTAAACTGTCATAATTGTGAAGAAAAATAAAAAGACTTAATTCCAAGCGTATCTACAGGAAATGCCGACAATGATATGACAGTATAATTTGACGTAAACATTTAACTATTCGGTAGAAAATATTTTGTGAAGGAAGTCATTTCATAGAAAATATTTTCTTTTTTAATTTGGAGTACTCTTTACTAATCAATGTTTAAGTTCTAGTTAAATGGTTCTCTTATCAGTTCTGGTTACCGAGCATAATCGGCTGGAATCGTTATAACCTAAATTATAATATTGTTTTTCACACTATATCCATACTTCCATACAAATTTATAATTTCGTAAGTAACTCTATCGGTCTGCCTGTTATGCTTTCACGAGTCCAATAAACCGATTTGATTGATCGATCGATTGATTTGGATCAATTTGCAATGGAGATTATTTAATTATTTAGGAAGGACATAGGTTACTAATCGCGATAATCGAGATATACGCGGGCTGGAGCCGTAGGCAAAATCTGATATCAATACAAAGTTCGTTTAAGAAGTGTAGTCATAAATTAACTTTTAACATTTATTGATCGTGGGTTAGTGATAAGTATCTTTGTTAAAGCGTTTAAAACATAACTCTATATTAATAAACGATTTATAATTTATTATTTTCAACTTTAAGGCTGAAACGTTGAAAAAAACACAGAAACATAGCTTAAAGATAAAAAGAACGTTTATTAATAAGGGGGTAAGTGAATTCATAATCGTGAATGTAATACAAATATTATGTACGATGTTTAATTACCGGTGAAGATAATTTTTTACAACATGAAATGTTAATATAATTGTGGTTATTGAAGCTTGACATGTGAGTGCATGTATTGAGCTATAGATAAAGCAGTTTAAGTAAAATAACCTCATATCTTTAACATCAAATACGGAAGAACGGGCGCTCATAGCCCAGTTGCACTCGGTGATTAGAAACAATGACCGAGGGTAAGCAACGACGGCGCGGTTAGTACCTGGATGGGTGGTCGCTGATAGCATATTATGAGCATCTCCGTGATTCGTAGGTCACGTTAAGCAGTCGGTCCCGATTGTTATCATACGATAACAGTCCTGAAGCTTACATCCAACGGCAAGATTACGTAGCCACAACGTATTCTTGCCAGTCCCCAAGAACAGACCCGCGCCCAGCAGTGGGACATTATGGGTTGTTGATGACGGAAGAATGTTAGATAATTGTCATCACAAAGAACATTCAATTTCATAGTAACCGATAACGATTTTTATGAAATTTAGTCTGCAGGTGGTTTCGGGGGCTATAAATCGATCTAGTATTCATTTTTATAAAATTTACTACAAATCTATTCAGGTACTATAAATTAACAATAAAATAAAAACGATACTCTCATGAGTAATTCAAGAGCTAGACCTCTTTCAAAAATCAATGGTTATATTAATATATTTTAGAGAGCACGGGCAATCGTAACTTATAAGGCCTAATCCTTATTACTAGTAGCGTTAAACATTTTTCCCTATAGACATTTGTTAAAGTTGGTTAAGAAATTCAACAGTGGTGTTTTGTTAAATATTACGATTTTTTCTAATCTCTTCTAGTTGGTGATAGTTTTGGCTGTAGTGGCGTGCACTCATGGCAGACTGGTCCAGTACGCTCGGCCAGTCAGGGTAGCTCATAGTGATTTAGAAGCGGCTGCAACGTTCCTCCACGCAGACTCTAAGTCTGGCTTTGATCATCATCATATCTCGGAAGATGAACACGTAGATTATTATGTAAGTATAACTATTGTGAATTTAATTTATTTGTTGTTAGTGGCACATTCTTGACTTTCTTTTTTAATAAGTGGTATTTAATGAGTGCAATGGAAACATTATCATGTTTCCATTGATGTAAATTTTATTCACATTTTTAAATTATTATAATAATAGTATAATAATAAAATCTAAAAACTTTGTTTACTAATATAGGGTATCTCAACAAGAGAGTACTTTTAAATTTGTGTCATTTTTTTTGTGCATGTGGCAACTCTGATATTTTGCAAGCGTAACATAATTATGTTTATTTGTATTATTAAAAATTGAGCGCCTTCCGAAAAAACAACGTGTTATCATTGTGAAAACTTAATACAAAAATTTAGGACGTCATGTTGAGACCGTGTGAAAGAACCGAACCGAAGTGTGCGAACACTTCGAAAAATTTTCAGTCGAGCCATTGGATTTTTTTATGGGATTTTGTGAAATATTAGGTGTATGCGAGTAAACCAGAAACAATTCCTGAGCTTAAAGCCGAGATCCAAGGCGTCATTGGTGAAATACAGCCACATCCAGAAATTGTCGTAGAAAATTTGATGAAAAGAGTAATAATGACCTGTCATCAAAACCGTGTGCGTCATTTGACGGATATTTTATTTCGTATTTTATTTCCTTTTTTTTAAATCGGGCCATAGACAAAATGCTCTCTTACTGAGACACTCTATATTATTATCCATATAATTGTAATTAATAAAATATAATTCGAAAGTAACTCTGTATATCTTGCCTACCGCTCTGTTACGCTTTCACGGCTAAACCACTGAACTGATTTCAAATAAATTTCAGTATAGAGGTAGATTGGACCCAGAAACTGACTTACCATATAAATAAAATTATGAATTGTAAAAGTCTTATGTTTTGAATTTTAAGTTATAGTTAAAGAAATTTTTAAATTGTGTAACTCTCGTGGGAATGGGAAAACACAACACAGTGGGTAGTCGTGACGTCATATTTGTACAAAATTGTGCATTTTTATTTATTGTGATCACTTTTACTTTTGATCCAAATAAGCTTCTGGCGTGGGAGTATGTAATAGTATTTTATTAAACTAAGTCTTTATTTAAAACAGTTTAAATATTCTTTTTGATTTAAAGTCTGTTTTTTATATAGCTTTGTTGAGAAAAGTATTTAAAAGTAAATATGAACCCAATATTTTTTGTTTTATGGCTCACATCAAATAGCCTTTAATAGTCCACTACTGGATATCTGGCTCTCTTTAAAAATAAAGTTTTGGTCTACTATACGGACTATAAAGTACTGGCCACACGGATTGGTACATGGTATGTTTTTAAGTTTTTCTTGTCTTTGTAGTGATGTTGTATTGCTCCCTTAGTCGCCTCATATTCTTAACCCGTTAGGTTCAGTATTAAAGGTTTTCAGTGGTTACAAATCTAAAGTATTAAGTCCATTTGAAAAATATGTAACTAAAAATAGGAATGAAAACTAATATCTGTTTGACTTTGAACGCAATGACTATATGACTGGCTATGCTTCAGTTAGATAGGATTTTAGTTGGGAAATTGCATTCCATTTGTTGATACTAGTTTTTTTAAGCCCCTTTTTTTCGAGGATAGTCTGTTCTGTTCTGTTAAATCATATCATATCGCATTTTTCTAAATTTACTTAAAAAAATACTGAGCAAAGCTCATTCATCCAGGTACTTATAACTAACAGCTGATTGATTACTCTTTCAATTGCTAAAACTGCGGTACCATTGATATCGTATAGTTCGGTAACAACACGACTTCCATAAGAACATGCCAAAATTATAATTACTATAAATAATCGCGATCCCGAATTTGAAAATTTTTATCAATCTATTGGACATACAACCTTTATTATTATGAGTGTGGCCATATAGAAAAACGTGTCATCGAAGTAAACAATATAATTTACGACTTCCTACATAAAGTTTCCTTTTAATAACAATAGTTAATTTGCTTGAAAGCTAATTCATAACGATGAAGTAAAAACTGACAATTGGTCGTAAGTTTACGTCAACACTATATAAACAGGAACTCAAACAAGATATCGTTTCCTGTGCCACGTTCCGCTCGTTGTGATGATACTTGCGCGTGCGCAAGTGTAACTTGTCCAAGTGATGAGATAATGCTGTGTTCAAAATTTAAGAATAGTGTCACATCCTTTATTTTAATCTCGCAACAATGTTAAGTTATTTTTATGTTCTGTACCTACTAAGGTCTTGACATCTTTTTATATATGGTTGTGGTTTTCAAAGTTTCTTTTAATGTTTTATCGTAACCTTTATCTAAATCTAGTCTTTTTCATGTTATAATAAATAAAATAGAAAAATTGTTGATTAGGTTCCTTAGTTTCAATCAATATAGTTTTAAAAGAGAATGCTAGATTAAAAAAATAAACATATATTGGTAATTAACGAGCCACAAGGGCAACAAATTGTGAACAAAAACATAATATTCTCAAAGACCCTTATAAAGAGCCTTCAAAGAGCCTTAATATTAATGAATATTTTTTAATGTAAATTGAATTACTATTTAATATATTTCAAGTTGTCTATAAGCTTATGACTTACACCAAAAATTCACGTGTAAACAGTTACGTAAGAACACATGGTGGGCAAACGTTTTCACTACTCCGCCGGCGTACCGCCACATTGATATACCAATCGAAATATTATTTAAATGACACTTTCCAGTAATTTATTATATCCTATAATAAAGTAGCTGCCCCCGTGGTTTACTGGAGTAATAGAATAGCAAATATATGTTAATTCAAACTCTTTATTGTCGCCATTTATTGGAATATGTTAAAATACATTCTAGAATAAAACTCACTTGTAGCTATTCAACTGACCTAGGTAATATTTGATAATGCCATTGGGTGAAACCGATCAACATTGAAAGGAAATAAAATAGTGGAATAAATATAAATGTTTAAGTTTAATTTTAAAATGAATATGTTAAGTCCTTGTTCATTCTACGTCGGCTACCATCATACCAAATTTTAGCATAAATGGTCTAACCTTTTGTGTGTGAAAAAGTAACAAACATATATACTAACCAAGTACTGCTTTAATAACATTAGTGTGATATTTCTTTTTAATAAATGCAGTACAGACCACTTGATAAATGAAAAAAATAGACTTTTGGTGATAGTATATGACATGGATAGATTACATTTTAATTTTTTAATTCTAATGTTAAGTTTTTCTTTATTATGAATATTTTTGCAGGAATTAATACAATCACGTAGTTCTATAGATGAGTAATGTATTATTGTAATCGAAATTTTAAAACTGTTTTTCAGGCATACCCGAAGTATGTCTTTAAATATGGCGTAAATGACTTCCACAGTGGTGACATCAAGACGCATCATGAATCTCGTGATGGTGATGTTGTCAAAGGTAAATACTTTAAATATATATAATTAGCAATGAAATGCTTTTCGTAGATCAGTAGCGACTACGACGACTGCCTCGTTGGTCTAGTGGTTAGCGAAAACGACTGCAGATGAAGAGGTCTCAGGTTCGATTCCCGGGTCGGACTGCTGTTGGGTTTTTCTTACAAAAAATTCTTAATAGCAGCCCGGAGTGTGAAATATGGCAGTGTTTTCCGCCCATGTCTCGAAGAGCATGTTAAACCGTCGGTCTCGGTTGTCATGAACATCTATAGCAATCATTATTGGGAAGTCGGTGCCCGGTCAAATATACTGACAACTAGTTCAACTTTCGAATTCAGTTCACCCTCAGGGAGGTCCTATGCCAGACGCTCCGTGTAAAAACTGATATTCAGGTGAAACCTGTTGAACTAGTAGCCGACCTCAAATCTTAGGAATAATAAAGGCTAGGAAGATGGGAGAGCCACGCTTCGGCATGAATGGGCCGGCTCGACCGGAGTGATACCACGGCCTCACAGAAAACCGGTGTGAAACAGCGCTTACGCTGTGTTTCATCGAGTGAGTGAGGATACCGGAGGCCCATACCCCAATCCAATGCCCCCTATCCCCCTCACCATCCCCCTTCCACCCAGGCCGCCATAGTGTGGGTTACCATGCTGCATTGTTCTTTTTCGCATTGAGGATGGTAACCACCACTCTTGGATTCTGCTCATGCCTTCCATCAGGCAGGGCAGAGTCATTTTGGCAGCTTAAATATAAAAAAAAAGAAAAAGAAGATGACGAGGTAAGGAACGACTAGGTAAATCCGTTGATTTCTTTAAAAATTATTTTGTAACAAGTACAAAATTACAAAATTTAATCTTTATTAATCTTAATAACATTTTTTTATGAAAGCAGTATTGGGGACTTGGCTTATCACATGAGAAAATCCATGGTAATTAAAAAAAAATCAATTGGAACTGGTATTATATCCATTTTGTCATAAAAGCGTCTGTCGGATTAATTTATTTTAGGTTCTTATTTATTCTTCTGTTTTACACGTAACTGTTATTATTATTTCATTCACGATTCAGATAAGATAGTTATTATTAACTTTCTTTAACATGATGAGTACTGTCAAAAGACGGTAGAAATTTTTGAATCTCATAAGATACTAATTTATTTTGCAGGTCAGTACACAGTGGTCGAACCTGATGGTTCCCTCCGCACCGTAGACTACACCGCTGACAAGCATAACGGATTCAACGCAGTGGTCCACAAGACAGCACCTGTATCTGCTCACGAAGCCTCTCATTTTCACCATTAACAAGATTGATGCTTTAAACATATACTCTAATTGAAAATATTTTAAACTAAGGTTATTCCATGTTAAAAAATATGGTTTTAGTATATTTGGACGAGATAACTTGATCTGTTTCAAATATATAATTTTATTAGTCTCAGCCCATACTTCAAGATATGGACAAGTTTTTTAGATAAACGCATGCTATGGTACTCACAATCTTTAAATGTAAATTGGCACGATCTTTCAAGAATGGATGCAGACTCCCAACCAGCTGAACGAAGGTCAGCAGTGGACGGTGATTGGTTGACTAGATTGAAAGCTTTAGGCTGTGTCAATAATCAATATAGGATTCCACATTGCTAAGACTAAAGATTATATTGGAACTAAAAGGTATATACTAACAACTCACACAAGGTAATAGATACACCTTATTTCGATAATTTAAAACATTTCAGTCGGAATTAACACTGTAGTAATATTTTTTACAATAGATTAATTGCTTTTCGTATGTTCAATTGGCCAATTATCAAAGTTTTTACTAAAATATGTAGTAATTAAGTGTATGTGTGAATGTTAATAAACGTTTTGAATGAATGGAAGAAGTTTAAGCATCAGATCTCTACGAAATTAAATGTTGACTTTTCGATTATTTATTATAAGTAATTGTTAATTTGTTTACACAAATGTACCTGAATGTTGTAGGTTAACATTGTTTGTTATTTAAAGAATATAATTATTTGTTTTACCTGATTTCTTTCTATTGTTATCCTCTTTATAAGTTACAATATTGTCAATAAATTTACTTATATTTATATTTGCATTTTATTATACTCTTCTTTTATTATTTCGATGATAACGATGACTTATTTACTTCACATTAATCAATCGTACTCATGCTTTGAATAAATAAAACATAAGATTGTTTTAAATATTATAAAATGACTAGGTATAAACTTTTAATAGAATTTATACAGCCTGTGTCACCCCACCCGACCATAATTACGAATCTATTAACACCTCATTCTTAAAAATCGGTTAAGTACTACGGTGAAACATACAAAGATACTAGGTATCTTTGTAACTAGGTAACTGTGAAAACTATTACACTTCTTTTGGCTTCACCGTAGTCGGCTAACAAACCTAAATAAATAACTATAAGACTAAACACATCGTACGCAATAATCTAACAGTAATTGGGAGGACGCTAATAAAAATAACTTCAAGAATCATAACTCCTGAGAATTATGCTTGTTAAAACTATTTTTCTTCTATAAATAAGGTAAACAAATGAACAAATCACTTATTGGCAAGATGACACTACCACCATCTATGGACATTTACAATTCGAGGGCCATGAATGCGTTACTGGATTGTGAAATCGGAGTACGTGTTTTCTTAAAAATTTAGCTATCGTTGTTTAGAGGATAATGGAATCTAAAATATTATTTTACCTCATCGTCATCATCTCAGCTGACGCCCTCTACTGTACTTAGGCCTTTATTAAGGAACTTAACAACCAAAACCAATGTTTTCGTACGGTCTACGAGGTACCGTGGGAGAGCCACGCTTCGGCATGAATGGGCCGGCTCGACCGGAGTGATACCACGGCCTCACAGAAAACCGGTGTGAAACAGCGCTTACGCTGTGTTTCATCGAGTGAGTGAGGATACCGGAGGCTCATACCCCAATCCAACGCCCTCTATCCCCCTCACCATCCCCCTTCCCCCCAGGCCGCCATAGTGTGGGTCACCATGCTGCATTGTTCTTTTTCGCATTGAGGATGGCGACCACCACTCTTGGATTCTGCTCATGCTTTCCATCAGGCAGAGTAGAGTCACTTTGGCAGCTTAAGTATAAAAAAAAAATCTTCGAAAAAACTTGTAAGGACCTACCCACGCTCTGTCTTTCATTTTTAATTAAAGTTTTTGCTACTGATGCACTTTGAAGTATAGTAGTAGGCAAGTTAATTTAACTAATAAAATTGCAATAATAGCAATTAGGATAGAAAAGATGGAATATGGACATGCATCAAAGAATTAAGAATACAATAACTTTTCAGTAAAGTCAAAAAACTATCTTCTGCATTTTTTTAACTATTTTCTTTCTGTTTGAGATCTCTGATTACCTTAAAAAGTTTTGTACAACAGTGTATTATAAACAAATATACGTTTGTTTAGTATGCAAGTTTGTGTGAATAGGAACAATGGTATATCAAGGTTCGTACAACAATAGAGATCGCCTGCTTCATTGTCCTCCAAGAAATTAATTTGACGCGCACCTTACCTTCTGAGTACATCAAATATATTTTTTTACTACTTACTTTGTATATGTTAGCTTTAGGATGGATAAAAATGAATTTTTTCATTCATTTGGAACCATATAATATTTCTTAAGTAACAAAAAACTTAGTAACTTTGCGACATTAATGAAGATAGAAGAGAACTATTTAGTACACTTCAAAGTCATCGTACTTTTCCGAAATGAAAATAAAATGAAATCAATTTAATCTTATCTATAATTATGTTATATACAGGTAAATTTCTTATTTATTACCTTAAGAGTAAGGAGTAATTAAATTTGGAGTTAATATTGCAATAAAAAGATTTAAAATAGAAACAGACCATGATATTGCTTGCACCTGTACGGAATGTTCACTACTCATCATCATCATTTTCTTACTCTTTATTATTTTCAAGATTATTTGGGACCGGCTAGTTCCCGGTTACCTAAATATCAGTTTTTCTACGGAGTGACTAGCATTGAACCTAGGCACACCTGAGGATGAGTTGAGTTTGAAGGTTGAACTGGTTCTTCATTATATTTGTGGGTGCTGACTTTCCAAAGAATATAATAATGTTATCGAAGCTACTAGCTTCAAAACAAGCAAAAGCTGTATCATGAGAGCTAGATTGACTGATAGAATGCTTATATACTTTTTGTACGTATATACATATATTATACATAGAAAACACCAAAACTCCGATTCAGACATTGTAGATTATACAAATTCGACACAGAATTTGAACTCGAGTCCTCAAGTTCGCAATCGCGTTTACTGCCACTGCGCTATCGAGGCAGCCAATTACGAATGCTAAAGATGTTCATGCAACCGCAACCGATGGCTTAGCGTGCATTTAGTGCCACTGATGTGAAATCTCGCATAACCCAATAACACTTTTGGTCCGACCCGGAAATGAATCGAAAAAACCCGAACCCGTCTTGATCGGCAGTCACATACACTAACCGCTAGACCAACAAGGTAATCATCCTTGAGATTTTTTACTTTGCATCGTTCACTGATTTTTCTTTTGATTCCTACTTGTTTTATTTATAAACTCCAGACACATAGGTTTGTTTAGAACTTGGAAGATATATTATATAATAATCGCCATTATCTTTCTAACTTTTAATCTACTTTCAACTAGCCTTTTTTATGGGTGGAACAATACCTAACATCAACCAGTCATATTTAATTGTTTCTAGATTATATAACGAAATAATCATACTAATATTATAAACGCGAAAGTTTGTTATAAACGCGAAACTAACATTATAAACGCGAAACTGCTGGATGTTAGTTACTCTTCATGTAAAAACTACTGAATGGATTTTAATGAAACTTTACAATAATATATTTTAGCTTATACATTAGAATAACACATAGGCTAATATTTATAAAGATACAATTCACACAATATCTTTGTACCGCGTGTAACACTGCGAGGCTCAGCGAGTGAAAAATAAGCTTAAGGGATTTGGAGTTAAGGGATACGATAAAAAAAGTATCAAGATGCGAAAACTGGATTATGACTCAAAGAAGCCAAGCCCTCGTACCCGTATATCTTTCCTGTACCTCGAAATAGTATTGAGACTGGAACTTTAACCGACCCTTTAAAAGATGCTTAGTGTTTTTCGGAATCTAGATATTTTCAGTTCGGAAATTATTTCAATTGAAACCTCAATAGAATATTGTACAGTATGGTGTATTCCTTAACACATCCTTGATGATTGTAATCTGAACCTTGAATTTATTATCAGTGATTACTTCATCAGCCCTTTGTTAGCACTTGTGAACTTAAAACAAAAGGATTATTGTTATCGACTGTATGTGTGCTTAATCTTATTTTATTTAGAATTTTCAAATAAAAAATCACTTTACACGAAACCTGAAATGTTTAATTAACAAAATGCACAAGACACTATTGACATATAATACTTACTTCATTATATTTAACAAACTAGATATATTATAGACAATATCTACTGTTTATATATTATATTCAAACCTGCGTACATAACTAAAAAACTTTATTGATTTTAAGCACTATACTTAAATCAATAAACTTTATAGTTATGTACGTAAGTAATATTGACGATAATAGTAGAATAGATAATAGTAAAATAATCTACTAATACATGTGAAGATGATTAAATATACAGAATCACTACTCTTGTTTATCCCACGGGTGTTGGAAGAGGACTTAAGGGAGCTAATCACGCTGGGCATCAGTAATGAAAAGAGAAAGTCCACTTAAAGTTAACTCTTTACCAACCCATCCGCCTAACGTGGTACAGTAGACGCAAACCTCCATTCTAAAAAGAGATTTGATAATGATGACTAATACTGTATACGTATTTATTAGTACAATACAAAATATATTATAACTAGACTCGTATATCTAGTATCATTCTTTCGGCTTTGCATAACAGATTGAAAGAGCGTGAAAGACGTAGTTAGGGGTATCAAATACCGCTTTGTAATTTCATTGAGCGGACAGCGAATCAAATGCGAAGGTTTGGATATTTGATGAGAGGATTTTCATTGTACTGTTAAGGAAGTATTAACCTTTGAAGAGAAGCCACAAAACTATTGCTAAGAACGACAGAAATTAGTTATAGTCCCCCATTCTTTGTTTGGGTATGAACAATTCGTTAAGGTGCTTAGTATTTGTGAATGCCTATATAGGTTTTACTGTATATTGTTTCTAGGAATGTGTTTATTGTAAGTCTTAGAAAAATAAAACAATGTATAAAGACTGTATTGTCCTTATGTTGGCTGTTACGAAATAGGTCTATAATCCATGCTTATCAAGATGCTGAAATATTACTATTTGATAAAGGCAAGTTGCTTCCAAGTACTTCATCTTGCACATCCAGATCAATGCGTATAATATGGCAAGTTAATCTACAAGTTTTCTGATTCAATGAGTTTAACAAAAAATAGCATTTTTATCATTAGTATGTATGAGCCTAGAACTATCAACGCCTCGATTGCAGTCTAGGCAAATTTACAGGAAATTGAGTAAATGACTCATATTTTACTACCTTCATACACATAATCACATCATCAGCCTTTAATAGTTTACTGCTAAGCATACACCTCACCTTAATTAAGAGATTTTTGGATACTATTTCACACTGGCTAAACATGTTGTCATAGGATTTATTCCAAATTTTCTTCTTTGGAATACTGTTACCATACTTAGTTTACTCTTTTAGTTACGTTTACGAAACCCACAGGATGAATAGAGGTTGCGATACTTCGTATTCTTATAGCAGCTTTATTAAATATGTTGTGACTAACCTTTTTAAGTATTTTTTTCATCAACAACCCATAATGTTTGATTACATGGTTGGCCTAGTGGTTTCAGTGGTCGCACACCGCCTCCTACTACGCCAAGTGTTGTGGGTTCAAATCCAACATGGGACAACACTTTGTGTACTCCATAAATTGTTGTTCTAAGTCTGGGTGTACTTTGTGTCCGTTTCATGTATGTTTGTAAAGAGCCTCGTGACACAGGAATGTATATACCTAATGCGAGAGTAGTCTTAACAAATATGTCCCACTGCTGGGCTCGGGTCTCCTCTCAGGAGAGGGTTAAGCCCATACGTCCCCACGCTGGCGGGGTTTGGGACTTGTAAAACTTATATTAACTAAAATAAAAATACTGTAGCAAAAATATCAACACAATATGATAAACTGATAAGGTTGAAAAAAACATTAAAATCAATTTAGACGCGAACTAAATAAGTCAGCAAGTTTATCGTCTATATAACATTGTAAGCTCCAAATAAGATTTTTAAGATTTAAGATCTATTGAAATTTCAATGGGAAAAATATTTGACCTTAAAGTGAATTAGGCAAGTATATCTAAATATAAACAAACCCTAATAAGGTTGTAAGTAGATCAGTGAAGTAACCGTCCCAATTTGCATACTAAACATACCTGCTATTGTATCGCGAAAATTTTCTCAGTCGCCCGCTACGGAATTCTTGAGGAAATATTCAGTGGTAGAAGCAGTACCCACCAAGGCTACCACAAAATAAGGCCACATATAAATGTTAGTAAACCCTCCATTGTGTTATTCCAAGAGTCGACATAGCCAAAGACAGTTGTATCTGTTCAAGTGAGTGTTAAGTGATATTTGGCAGAATGTGTAGTTACCCGTGTTTGTTTTTAGTAGCTTGTGTTGGAGTAGTATCATCGGCGCCCAAATTAAGAGAATATGCATACCCCGCGGGGGTTGCGTATTATGTAAGTTTGATGTATTCGTAAAATAATTTATTTAATATTCATATAGAGCGATGCTGTGAATTGTGCATTAAATTATCGAACAGGTGTTTTCACAGGTGATATCTCGAACTAAATCTGTCTATAATGTAAAATGTGTTTAATAAAATACCATTTTGACAAAAACAAGTATATGATAGAGAGAGAAGACTCTGGCCTTACTTAATGAAAGCAACTATCTGTACTACAAATTTTTTTGGGTTATTCTGGAAAATATTTTCTTTTAATTAACATCAAAATTAAAATACAAGTATTAGAAAAAATTTAATGGATTCATAAGTAGAGTAGTAGTATTTGAAAAAAAGGTTGAATTGTTAATTGAAACTTTACTGACTTGGATAAGTTTAGACCGGCGAATTTACGTTTGTCACCTCGAAAAAGCGGGCACCGAGTTGGAGTATGTAAATTAAATAAAATACCATGAAATGTGACAATTTGTGTAACATTACAACAGTCGGAAATTTTAGTGATAATTTTCGCGATTTTAAAGGAAATAGAGAATAGTAAGTGATGGTAGAAAGTCTCAGGATGCCGAAGAAGAAGCCGTCTTAGTTATTTATTACAAACACTAGAAAATGAGTTTTTAAATGGTAATAGCATATGATGTACAATTCAAAACGGTGATTGCTATAACATTTATTTTTGTTATCCCCAGACTGCTCCAAAGTACGCATTTAATTATGGTGTAGCAGATCCATCGACTGGCGATGTCAAATCACAGCATGAGACTAGAGATGGTGATGTTGTTAAAGGTAAGATACCTTCGTACATATGTATATATCCAAAATATCTATATTATTATTTTAACGAATGTCGGTCATCGTCTTCCACGGACGCAACCAAGAACGCTCGATGATGATAATGTGTACATAATACAATTATAAATAACAAAAAAAAAATGAAATAGGTGGTTAGTACAAATCAACTTATTGTTGTCCTATGCTGAACGAAAGTCAAGGAGAGCCAACTATCCTGGTCTAAGTCAGTCCGAATCAACCTGCTGCCAGCCATGTATATAGTTAGAAGATGCTTAACTTGATAACAGACTCAATTAGTTTCTTCATCAAAATCAGTTACAATTCGATTTAATTTTTATAAATAAAAGTTTGGTACCCTTTTCCCGCGTGTTTTGTTGCTTTTGAATCGGACATTGTCAACTATTCATTGGTTTTAAATTTGTCCAGAATTGTTTTTTCTTATATTTTTTGTAAAATAATTTAGCCTAAGTTGCTTCGTGTGACATCTGAAAGTCCCGCAAAAATCGGTTCAGCTGTTTTAGAAATAAGCCAGAAAAAAAAAACAGAGAAATTTAAGAAAAATATTTTAATATAAGTACTGTAAACACCTTTAATAGTGAAAAGCTATTAACTTGATATTACAAATAGAGACTTCAATTTTATTTATTTGTGCAGATAGTAAAGAGACTTAAAAAATATTGATCTTAACTCTCACAATGGAGAATACATATAACTTACTTCCATAATAAAATAAACCCGGAAGATCAAACACTGACGTTTGAATTGTATAACTTAAATACGCAATTAAAACCATATCAGTAATACGAATAGCATTCTTACTATTTAATATTCATTAACATTAACCCTGTAATCGTCCATTGTAAATCCTTTTCGGTAGTGTTTGTATGTACATCAATCATGTTCATACAACACAATACATCAGATATATCTCCACGGTGCATTGTTCTTGAATTAATCGCTATCATGATAAGTTACATACAATCAAATCCATGTGAATGGAAAAGAAAAACTAAAGTTTCCCAAGCGATTTTCAAATTCGCATGTTTGTGAAGTCAGTTGATTGACTTCTATGTCAGTTAATAATTAGTATAATTATCTGGGTTAATTGTGCATGTGTGTTAACTTTTAATGAACCTTACAATAAAAGTATAATAGAAAAGATATTATATTAAGTTTAATGTGTGAATAATAAGGTGCTTTGACATTGACATGGAGATCTTGTGTCGACTAGGGTAAATTTCTATACGCTTATCCATAATGTTTTATGTCCGTCATGTTTTAAAAAGGTATTTTTATTTTATTTTATCTCCCGTTTTGCTAAGAAGATATCTGAACTTATTATATTTTCAACTCTTCCAGTTTTCTTCTGATTAATCATCTGAATTATTATTTATCTGAATAACTCGGTGTTTTTGTGGGTCACTGCTATTGATACTAGTATACAGAGTTATACTGATGGGCTGGATTAGTCCCACAAAAGATGTCAATGAACTTGAATAGAAATTTATGTTGAGATAGATGAAATAAATTATGTCCATTATGTGACCATATTTGTAACCACTAGAAGGTTATTTTATTAGCTTTGAATACCGCATAGTGGGGTTGTAGAGAGTCATTCAAGTTATCATATTCATTCTCGTTAAAATACGTAAAAACGTAGGGATGTATGCAGTAAGTGCCTACATTGGGTAATTCTATCATCTGCATATATTTCCAATTAAATTATATAGTAGGAAAGATCGTAGTACATACAATCTTTGCCTTTATGCCTGAAAGGTTAAATACCTTACAGTAGTTATCTTTTAAACTGAGACGGCAACCCATGTCGTGTGGCGTTCCGCAGGGGTCTGTCCTGGGACCACTCCTGTGGAACGTGGGGTACGACTGGGTCCTCAGAGGGCGTCTCCCCCCCGGGCTGGGCGTCACCTTTTACGCCGATGACACGTTGGTCACAGCCCGGGGGGCGAACTTCCAGGAGGCGGCGTGCCTGGCCACCAGGGGAGTCTCTCTGGTGGTCGGGCGCATCGAGGCCCAGCAGCTTACGGGTGGCCCTGGATAAGACGGAGGTCCTGCTATTTCATGGGCCTCGTCGCGGGCCGCCCCTCTGGCGCCTCCATAGTGGTCAACTCGGTACTCGTACCGGTTCGGGCCCAGATGAAGCATCTGGGCCTGATCCTCGACGGTCGGTGGCCCTTCGACGAGCACTTCCGGCAGCTTGCTCCCAAGCTGGTCGACACTGCCTCCGCCCTAGGGCGACTTTTGCCCAATCTGGGTGGAGCCATTGTCGCAACGAGAAGCCTCTTTACGGGGGTTGTCCGGTCGATGGCGCTGTACAGCGCACCGGCGTGGGTGTCGGCTCTGACCCAGCCTCCATGGGCGGGACGGGTTTTCCCCCCCATCCGCTTCACAGGCCAGCCGCGAGGGGGTGACGTTACGCGTGTGCCGTACGTCGCCTAAATTGAGAGTTTTTACCATCAGACAGTGCCCGCTTCGGTGCGGGAAAACGCTGGGAGGGATCCGGATGGCGTAAGAAAGCGGTTCCCGGATCTCTCCCGTCTCAGGCGCAGAGTGGCACACCGTGTGGTTTTAGTTGGTTCGATTCCGACACACCGCCCTGCCGCAAACTCCGGTGGGGTGAAGGTCCGAGGGGTTTCCACTCGTGAAAAAAAAGTTATCTTTTAAACTATCGTGTTTCATAATATACGATATGTGCACGGAAATGAACGCGCTCGCAATAGGCATTAAGTACATACATACCTTTAAAGTGTTTATGTTTCCAAAAAGTTGGTGGTTGTGATTACAGGCTGATTATATATATTCAAAGGTTCAATTAATGCTCTTAATTTCGCAATAAATAACGTATTAGTCTCATCTAATTAAATTTCCGGCAGATAATATCATCTGCAATCACAGTATGTTATATCATTACGTATGCAATAACAAAGGACGTTCCTACGTATTGCAAGAGATACTTAACAGCCCTAGGATCATATCAATAAATTAATGAACATACAACGTGGGATATTCTGTTTGTTGTGATAGATTTTATTTGGTCTAAAGTATAACAAATCTATTAGCATAGTTATTCATTATCCTTTATTATCTGTACATTGTACTACAGAAATGTTTTTAAAAAGAGATTTTATGTTTACGTCCCGAATATCACTAATAGATAGATAGATAATACTTTATTTGTACACCAAAGTTTACACACAATATACAATTCTATAAATTATAAAAAAAAAATATCGTGGTTGATCGCAATTATTTATTCATTTACATTTATTACCAGATTTGAGCAGTAATATTAACTCATGGCATTGCATGCAATAGTATTGGTAGTTAGTGCACCACTAACCGAATGCCTATCCTATATATTTTTGCAGTAAAATAGCAAGAGTTGAGAGAATAACTGAAGGAAATGGGGAAATTTGAAAGTGTATTATTTTATCAAATATAAAAGAAATAATGCAATTTCTTTAAGTTTTTAACATCTTGTGGCTCGGCTTACTAGCCGCTTAGCTTAGCTACTGCTAACAATTTTAACTTTTATTATAGCAAAGAGTACCTCATCATGAAATTGAAGGCAGTAAAAAATAAGGCGTTGGTTCTTCTTTTTACATATACACTCAAACAAATAAACAAATACATCTCACAGCTTTGCTTTTAAATTTCAGGACAATATTCACTAGTAGAACCAGACGGTTCCGTCCGTACCGTTGATTATACAGCAGACCCTGTTCATGGGTTCAATGCTGTGGTATCAAAGAGTAACCCGTCCTTCCATGGACCATCTGTAAGGCCTGTGGCACCTACAGCTGTTCCTGTGCAAGTCAAACCAGTGATTCAGTATGTGCCTAAGCCCGTACCAGTACCGGTAGACTTCAACGCGTTCTACCCACAACAAGATGTCTACAGGCAAGCAGGAGCGCCTTGTGAGTATTTAACTAATTAAAAAATGACTACTATTAAAAGCATTAGCTATTGCCCGTGGCTCCGCCAGTGTGTATGTCGGTTATCGGTAAAGAGTAACCTATGTCCTTCCGCAACAATCGAAAATATCTTCTCGTTAAATTTCACTGAAATCGGTGCAGCGGTTTAGCCGAGGAAGCACAACAGACAGACATACAATGATACTTTAGGATTTGTAATATTAGTATGGTCCAATAGATAGCTTGTAATGTGGTGTGTAGCGACAGATTCTAGTCTCACCGGCAGCAATGACAGAAATAATAGTATACTGTTTAATAACGCAAAATATAATTTATCAACAAAAAGCACTATGTCATTATCGTTTACGCAAAATATTTTAACTGATTCTGTGCTGTGGTTTAAATCAAATTGAATACTACCATTTTGTATTATTTAGGTATCTGTGAAGTTAAGAAATTCATCAAAATACTACATAAAATAAGTTAAGAACACTTTGATATCACAGAATAGTCCTAAAAAATAGACTATTGTTAGATTTTACATAATACAAAACACGTCTTACGACAAGCACCGGATAAATAGAAAAAGAGCACAATACCATTAAATTTAATTAGTGCCAGTACACGAAATAATGCCAACCATGCTATACGCTATTCTATTGTACCCCGTGTAGACTCGGGTACAAAGTGACTAGCTTCTTTGCAAATAATCATATTGATTTTGTAACAAACTAGGCCACTGTCATTCAAATCACTTTTTAACTAACAACACAGTGCAGTATAAAGTGGCGAGGCTCTCACTAATAGCACAGCACAATTACTCCACCCGTGCAGTAACGACTTTTGTGTTCGTAAACATTCATAACTTTTTTAAATGAATAATTCAAAAGAAACGATTTTTTGTTACAGTGTACCCTAATGCTGGAGCAGTTCCGTACCCTGAATTCGACGGATATGAGTTTGAAGCGGGATTCCCCGTATCACCATTTATGTATAACTAAATATAATCCATTTTTAATGCACCATAGACTTAGTTTAATTATATTTTTGGAGTAAACAAATCGCAATTAAATACAAAACCTGTACTGTTTTTAGGCTTCGCCACTTTTACACATTTTAGTGTATATAGAAGGAATATAGGGACTGAGACAGACAGAAGGTTACCTTTTAAATAATTCTATTGCGAATAAGTCCCGCTATGCAACAAAAACTATGTGCAAAACCTATTGTTTGTAGTAATGCAAGTAGTGATCTCTATGTAGCAACCCTAATAATTTGTAGAGTAAATTAAATAAAATTTGTGCTAATAGGTCCTAATGATGCGTGTGAAAATAAGAAGGTACTTGAAGAGAGTAGTTGATAAACAGCTGTATAAAAGTAATATGGATATGATTTCATTAATATTTTATCACAAAAGTTTTAAATATCTACGTTTCAGTTCTTTTTTAATATCTATTATCTTATTTTCTTAGTGACGGCCTATTGGTTTAGTTAGTGATCCTGGCTGCTAAGCCAGAGGCCATGGGTTCGATTCACACCCCCCGGGACTAAGACTTGAGTCAATTATTCATTTATTCTGTGTCTGAGTGTAATTTATCTATGATTTGTATGTTTATCAGTAGTCTGGTTACCATACTACAGGCTTTACTTATTTTGGGATCAGGCATTAGTATTTGTGCAGAAATATGTACATGTTATTAACTCTTAGCATTTACAATTTTTAATTTATATGCATAATATAATAGTTTTAAAAAAACGTGTAATATATCTCTTCGTTTTTATAAAAGAAAACCGTGTCAGTATTCTGTTTAATTTCGAATACATTAATTGATTAAAAAATTCAGTTAATTAACCTTACAATGACGACTAAACATATCTCTGAAAGATGTATTAGTGAAACAGAGACGAAAGAAAGAAAAATCATTTATTCTTACAAGCACAGGATACACGGATACGGCCAAATTCAAATGTCTTGTGCAATGCCAGAAAGGGCGCCTATCTCAGCATATTGCGGCTGTAGCCTGAGTGACTGCAGCGCCTGGTACTACGATTGATGCAAAGAATTATATTTTAGATAGGTGTAGTGTAGTAGTATAGTATAGATTTATCCATTTTAATCTTAAGACTGTAAATATGTTTAACAATGTAGAATATTCATAGTTTAAATTATAATAAATTATAATATTCGTTTAAAATATTTAAGATGACAAAATAAAAATTGATTCATTTCTACCAAAAAATAAATATTTTATTTCAATATTATTTATTACATATATTATCATACATTTCATCGGTCAAGGGGGGTTTTAATACATTCTTATCTTAATACCTCAAAAGAACATGTGTACTAGCAATATTTATTTTGAGTTTTGGAATGGACAGCTTAAAAATTATATTGAATGCTTTCTCGTCTATTAGGTAATCAAAACTATTCACAGAAATATCATATTGATTAATAAGTGGTATTGTGTATTTTAAGAAAGGTCTGGGGCCTTTTCAATTTATATTTTAATTTATTTAATACAAACTGGGCCGACATACTTTGTTCCGTCAAATGTAATTGGCCTGTCGCAGACCAATTAAAAAAATAAATATTTTTTTTAGTTCCCAATTTTTAAGTTTTCTCTCATAAGATCCTTCCTTGGGTCTCAACGGAAATATTTAAAAAATAACCAAATTGGTCGAGAGGTTCTTGAGTTTTGCGCTTAACAACACATTTGAGGATTCATTTCTTTGTACATAGATTTATGTATACAGATCACATGATATATATACATATCTTCTAATCGATTTTGTTTGCGGAACAAATACTCCACAGCATTGGTTGAAAACAGTATCTACATCTATACAAGCATTGTGTTAAAAATTAAATGGGCACTTGTTAATGTATAAATGTAATTATGATAACTCATAATTTGGGAGTATGTGTACTCTTTTTTTCTATTTAAGTAGTGCTAGAATACTCAAGCTATTTAAAGATTATTCAGCGCCTTTACGTTTACTCGGAGCTCAGCACATTGAGTGATTAGTCTAATCGTTCGATGCGTTATTTGGAAGGCGTTTTTATATGAAATCTATAAAAAAATAAATTGAAGTATCTATTTGTAATATATATATGAATGAAAATGAATCACCGAAATGTATGTACGCGCGTAACTTTTTTTTCTTCTGTTAAAAAGGCAACTCTCGCATTAATATCGGAATACCTGTGTACATCTTGTCTTTTTTTTCTTGTTTTTTACAACTCCCGCATTAGGAATATACATCCTTTCGCGGGGGATTTTACAAACATACATGAAACGGACACAAAGTACACCCAGACTTAGAACAATAATTCATGAATCACACAACGTGTTGTCCCATGTAAGATTTGAACCCACACACTTGGCGCAGTAGGAAGCGGTGTGGCGACCACTTAAACCACTAGGCCTACCGAGCAGTCAAAACTTTCAATCGACTGCACAGAATGGGATAACTCTTTTATTAATAAAATTAAAAGAAAACAGGGAGTTTCATATTTTCTTAGTCCGTGACTGTACACTACTGGTGGGAACCTGCAGTGGGCATAAATACTAAAACAAGTTTTTTGGAAACTTAGCAAATATTCACGAAAAAAAATATGGCGGTACAAAGTTCGCCGGGTCAGTTAGTTTCAAATAAGCAGTTACTACTTTTACTACAGTACTTACGCCAAAAAATACATTTTTAAAAATGACTGACTGGATTTATTTTGACTTTATTTTCACTGGCAGGAAACTGATGCTATAAAGAGACAGTTTGCTTTTATTTAAGAATAGCTTCGCCTTGCGGTGTTAACTGCGGTAGTTATTGTATCTTTGCAACAACAGCAGGGTAACAATTCACAATCGACTGCACGGATATATATATATATATATATATATAATAAATAAAATTGGAGTGTCTGCATGTAATATTAAAATAACCGCCGTTTACTAAATGCATATGTATATGTATTTATACACGGTACATATAACAAAACAACATTTTTTAATTTTTTGTCTGTCTGTTTTTTCCGACTGAGCTCTGGATCGGCTGCGGCGATTTTAAGACTAGCTTCGCCATGCAGCGTTGCCCGCGGTTGATGTCGTACCGCGGGTTATAAAATTGACATAAAACACACACACTATAATTTATTTTGTGTTTGTATTCCCAGTACATGCCAACAAATTTTACACCAATTATTTTACTCAAAGATGATCCTAATTTCAATTTCAAGAAATTATTCGTTAGCGATGGAAAAAAATAAGTTAAAAATAATATGATGAAATATACTAGGTTATTTCAAGATTTACTTGATGGCATTGAATTGTGATTAAATGTTTTTATGAGACAATTAAGTATATATTATTAGTGCCAAGCTCGGCAAAGTTGTAAATAAATTGGATTGTATAAAAACTGTGTGATCAAAGTACATGAAAAGTTTTATATTTACTTTGTAAACAAGATACAAGGACACTAATTGTTCAAAACCTTGGTTGAAAATATTATCAAAAAAAACATTCAGTAAATTTCTCCGACTCCTCGAGGTCTGAAGAGCCAGGTATATTGTAATTTCACTAAAAATCTCCAGCAGCCAGTCTCAGGCGCCCTGCTCTGGGAAGGACTAGGACCATGTTATTTCAGGTCCCCCTAGTATCGCCGCCGCGCCTATTCAGACTCTACTCCGGGGGAAGCCTAGGCTTACCCTTGCCTATTGGTTCAATCATTATGTGTTGCAGTCTGGATGCAGTTTTGCGACCTCAACATAACCTACCGCTAGAGGCACTCTGGCAGCTTGTGGCCTTGTAGACGGCTGGTATCGCCGCCGACCACGACCTAGTTAACGCTCAGGATCGGCCCTCGCCCGACTATCCTGGGTACCTACGTTCAATAATTTTAGTAATAGTTGTGTCTACACTGCACTACGGACCAAAAGAATATGGATATGTACGCAACAAATTACTAGGTAAGTACTAAATTGATTATGATTCTCTCAAGTAGATGACGAACAAACTGAGAAAATATATCGCCTTCAATAGGAAGAGGCAACGGCAATTGAATCGAGTGCAATGCTAAGAATTTATCGTTCAAGTACAAGTCGTGACCGTCAGTGTACAAACCGGAACACGACTTAGTACTCATCTTCTGCTTATTGCTTTACACTGCAGTCCAAAAATATTTACACCCATGTATTTTTAAGAAACGATTTTTTGAATCCTTTTAAAATACCTTTAGTACTCAAATTAGAGTCGAATTTAAAATCTAAGTTTGTTTTACACAGAGTAGCCAACTTGTTTTGAACAGTGAAAAGAGTTGTAAACTTTTGAGAGCATTATAAACAAGTTTTAAATATATTTTTCCATTATATTTCCTTTAAAAAAGTACCTATATAAAGTTTTGAGGTGAACAACCTTAGATTGATTTTGATATTCGACATTAAACTTTAAAATTATGTTATAACATTTGCTTAAATGGTCTCAGGTCCGTTAGGTTCTCACGGTGGAGTGGTCAGAGTGCCTTAAGCAACTGAATGCAAGGCGCGATACACACGTAAGTATGCAGTAAGAGAGAAGCAGCCTCTCCAAGCTAGAAATAGGTGTTGACTGGCTCCGAAAATTGTTCAATTATCTGTGTATTATAGGCCGGGAACCAACAGCTGTATGCTAGCACTAAGGAGGCTGTCGAATAGATACTGCGCTTCACACTATAGCTATATTCATTTCCCTGCTAAGGTGCTAGTATTATGGTGTCTCAGAGAAGTGGCACCCAGTGCTGGATATTTCAGAATGATCTTCGACATTACAATAGACTCAAATGTGATTGCGACATACCAATTTACTATGAGACTCGGTGATGATTGAGATAACTATTATCTGTGGGCCTGTGGATTAATGCGATAAAAAAATGATTATGCGATCACGTTCTTATTAAGTACCAAAAATATGTAATAATGTACAACATTAACCCGAAAATACGACGTTTTATGTGTTGTTTAACAGTTATACCACTTTTCTAAGGAAAGGTCTTTACAGCAATGAGCTATTAAATACTCTCGATGTAAATGTATGTGTAAGTTTAAATTATTTATTAAATGAACTAATTAAATTCTTTAAATTAATGATCACATTTATATAAAAAAGGTACAAAATTCACACATAAAAATAAATGAAGTAACTTATGCTATAATTAAAAACTCGAGGCGATAGTTATGACTATGACCTTTATGCAAAGTTTGCAACTTTAATTATCATAGTTATATAAATGTGATTTACACAAACATCTGGATTGAATACATTTTTAAATAAGATCAATTTACGTAACATGCATAGAAATTGTAGAATATTCTTTTTCTTTTTTTTTACACATCGCCATCTAGTCCCAAACTATACAGAGCTTGTATCATGGATAATAGACAACTAATATAAATACATATATACTTTTTGTGTAAATACATACATATCATACATAGAAAACACCCAAACTCCGAAACAAACATTTGTAGATCAAAAAAACATTTGGTCCGACCCGGGAGTCGAACCCGAGACCTCAAGAACTGCAGTCGGATACGCTACCGCTGCGCCGCTGAGGCAGTCAATTCGGTTAAGTATAATAATGCAACTTAAAACTTATAAATCTCCCTCCTCTTCAAAAAGATTTCGTACAAAACAATTAAAAAAGCTTTCATATAAAATAATAACTTTTAAAAAAAAGTCCCTTTAGTCATCATAACATAAATCTATGTTAAATATATTTATTATTCCAATATAAAATATCCAATAATGTAACATAATTTTATATACAAGATAATGCACGTAAGTGTACGTAAGTTCAAATCAATATAATAGATCACGACTTGTAAGCCATTGCAAACGATGCGAGAATAAATGCGATAAATATCTCATGCTCACTGAATCACCATCATTATTATTAGCAAGCTTAGCGGATAATAATACAAATTATTTGTTTATAGTTATTTATATGAAATACAGATAAGGATAATATTTATTAAGGCACGCTGACGGACATAATTTCATAGTCAATATTTTAAAGCTAAAGAAGATAGTGAGGCGATAAATATGTATGATGGTCTGAGATTTAAAAGTTCAAGTTCAAAAGTAATCCCCCCGGATACCACCTACTGACGGTTATATTAGACTGGAATTCAGGAAACACCGTACGCCGTCTGGGGTACTAAGATTTGAGGAACACAGAAAGGAAATGAATCGATGCACCTCGGGCCACCTACGGCTTGTAGAAGGCCCCCTGCTACGTGGGAGGCGCGCGTGCTTCGTAACGCTTGCGACTTGCTTCTGCTAAAGTGGCAGATGGCCTCACCTGTCACCCTCAGGCTTGCACTTATGGAGTACTGAGTTCGTTTTACGCTCTCTAGCACCTGAGTTATACTTTGATGCAATTTAATTTTTAATAGGACAAAACTGCAGAATAGAAAGACTTTATATGTTGTTACAAATGTAATTTCTCTAGGTATAATAACTGACAGACTCACAGATCTAGAAACATGAAATTTGTTAGTGGCATAATTATGTATTATGATTTAACTAAAGCCTTTAGTTTGTTTTATCTCTTTTCAATCAAAAGTATTGCTTATTTAAAATCAAACATAGGTTAATAGTCATAAATTACAAAATGCCATTTGATTAGTTCTTTTGAGGCCTATATCTAGCAGTGGACTGATATACATAACACATATTCTGTTCATGTGTGTATAAATATAGAAAATTAAATATAAAACCGTGTTTCATTGTGAAACTCAGCGGTGTCAACGCCATGTTTCAAACAAATATTCATATCAGTTAAAAATAAAATTTAAAAAAATAACAATTAAATAATACCACAATTGACTCTTTGTTGAGTAATTGAACTTAAGTGTATTACACCGTCTCTACACGGTGATTATACAAATAATTACATCATATTGTACACATTCGATAACAAGAACTAAGCCTCGGGTATTATTAAGTGAGAGACATTAAAAGTATGAGAGCAGCATGACCTTTTAAAAGTATTGCTATGACATCCACTGATTCGTCACTCGCATCTCACGAATAGTGCAATGCGATAAATCGATTAGTCATAATCTAACACGGGATCGATACTCTGTTACTAAATGAATTGTTCAATTGCGGTTTTTTTTGTAATCTACAGCTACCTATCGGCTTATGTTTGATTTCAAAGTTGCGTTACTTTTGATTCAAATTTGTTTCATAACTTTATTTGAGGTATAGCAAACTTTCTTGTGTCGGTTTCAGAAATTTCATAAAACATGTTTAAAGATTCGATTCGAGTAATTTTTAAATTAGTTTAGTGGATGTTCTCGATAGAATCGAATTCGTCGTACGGATTGGATACGAATTGCGATTCGCATATATTTGTAATCAAATTAGATGCTTGAAAATTTTATAGCTTTTTATAGTTTTCATACTTTCTTACTTAATTTTTGTTGTTTATGTACACTTAGAGTTTAGAACTCTTTCTTCATTCTATCTTTAGATGTATTGAATATTGTTGAAATAAATAATAATAAATAGTAAATATTTTCGGACATCTAACACACAACGCCATCTAGTCCCAAACTAATCGGAGCTTGTATTATAGGTACTAAACAACTGATATGAATACATGAATTCTTTTTTTTGTAAATACATACATATTATACATAGAAAACATCCAAACTCCGAAACAAATATATGCAGTTCTTACAAAGACTTGGTCCAACCCAGGATTCGAACCCGAGACCTCATGGACAGCAGTCGCGCCAGCTACCACTGAGCCACCTAGGTAGTTAATTAGTTAGAAATGTACTGAAAGAATAGGGAAAGTTAAGTTGGAAGTAGTTTCAATGCACCTAAGTTATAGATACATACACACACGACCGTAGATGTTTAATCCAATATTCAATAAGCTATTTTGACACTGATTAGCGTTCCCATAGTAGTTGTTTGATTATTTGGAAACCGTAAGAACTTTTTAAAACAAGTCTAAGTAAAATAGATTGAGACTAAATGATCGAAATTCATGTTTACAAATACTAAAATCTGAATTTAAGATGGAGCTGTTACGATTACATACTTTACCAAAGAGCAGGTCAACTATGGGCACATAAGTTCTTTATGTAATCATTCACTACGAAATATAAATAATTTTAAGCAGAATGGATGCTGCATCATGCACTTATTGTTATGTTTGATTTAAACTGAGGCATTACCTAACTCTATCTAAGTTATGAACATACTGGCAATTGCTTGCTGAAACAGTTTTGGTCAACAATTTTATCTGGAAGATAAATAGTTTAAAATTTATGATATTTGAGAGGTTATTTAAATATACATGCAAATAAAGACTCCGGCTTCCAGCTACAGTCTTAACTTGCGATCCCACAATTTTTAAAAATAGACAATGTCCTATATTTCATTTTCATTTCATAATTTTGATTATTTTTCACCTTTTACTTTCAAAATTTACAGCTTTGCAAAATTGTAGGTTTGCTGGCTATCCATCGTTCTAAGATCCAATTAGTTATATTTGTTGCTATGTGAGTGTTTAATCGAAGTCCATCAGTCAAGAGTTAAAAAGTCGAGTTGAAAAGTTGTTTATGAACTATTTTATTATTATTTAATTTAATGTAATTCTTGTGTCACGTTGTTGCTCATGACAAACTCCGAAACTATTTAACAGATTTTAACGTTTTTGCAGTGAAAATTTCTTAGGCGACGTTATGCATTTATTTGGGATGGGCTAAAAAAATTTTTAGGCTCGCGTCAGCACACGTGACCTGATCGAAAATTCGTAAGATGGAGGAAGAGTAGATCATAAATTGTCATGTTTGTGTACGATAGCGCAATAAATGAATATTATATTTAAACACATTAATGACAGTGCTTTTATTCTAAAATTATTCCCTAATCATTCCGAAATATCAAAAATGCACAACGTTAATATTCAAGTTTTCACTTGTGCCGACTCTCCCGGAGTGCAACCCGTTTTTTTTATTATGTTTTGCTGTCTTTCCTTTAATTGAATAGTTAACACTTGTATACACGGTTGGCCTAGTGGTTTCAGTGTTCGCCACAACGCTTCCTACTGCGCTAAGTGTTGTGGGTACAAATCCTACAAGGGACAACACTTTGTGTGATCCATGAATTATTGTTCCAAGTCTGGGTGTACTTTGTGCCCGTTTCATGTATGTTTGTAAAGATCCCCGTGACACAGGAATGTATATTACTAATGCGGGAGTTGTAAAAAAAAATTTTCGGTTACTAATTTATTTTTTAACAAAGATTTCATTTACTTCCTCGAACTATAATCAGAAATATAAGATACGTAACATAAAGGCCTTTCCTCTCTTTCACTTCCTTCTCAGATACTTGGTTCACAGGATGATCCGTAGAGTCTATTGATATGTTGAACTTAACGGTGTTTTTATTTTTAGTAAACTATTTTAATTAAGACTCTGAGTTTATGCAAAATATAAAAAATAAATTCTAAATATATAGATTTTAGCATTTAAGTCGAAATAATATTTAAGTAACTCTAGCAGTTATTTATTTTTAATAGTTATAATTTGAAACTTTTAAAAATTATTTACTTTCGTTCCTATTCTATGTACAAAGTATTTATGTATGCTTAATAATAGAAAACAATATTTTAAATAAAAAATAATAAGAGTATACAAAATAAAACAGCAAACTAATTAATTGTCTATGACCATATAAATTATTTAAATATTTTTCGGACATTTTAACTCACAACGCCATCGTCCCAAACTAAGCAGAGCTTGTACTATGGGTAATACATATATACTTTGTTTTGTAAATACATACATATTATACATAGAAAACACCCAAACTCCGAAACAAATATTTGTAGATCATACAAACATTCGGTCCGACTCAGAAATCGAACCCGAGACCTCTAGCACAGCAGACGCTTACGCTACCACTGTTACCATTGTTAGTGTGCAGAAATCGAACCAAGATACATATGTTGGTGACATCACACATTTGATTACTTACTTGAGAAGAGTGTATTTTGTTAACATATTTATTTTACGAGGGCTTCCAACTGCACCTCCCTTCCTCTGCGATAGTACGCGCTGGCCTCGGAATTCACGGTTTTAGAATGGTAGACCTACGTTCTCGAAATAAACGGTTTGGCTCTTTCTTTATATGCCAATCAGTTAAAATCTACAGTCACTGCCAGTTTTTTTTATGGAATCGCGGGTAAACCAACAGACGTATCGCCTGATGGTAAGCAATTACTCCCGCCCATGGACATCTGCAACACCAGAGGCGTTACAAGTCCGTTTCCGGCCTTTAGGGGATGGGGAGGAGGATGGGGATGGGGTAGGGGTTGGGGTATAAGTCTCCGGTATCCTCACTCACTCAGTGAAACACAGCGCAACCGCTGTTTTGGTCGAGCCGGCCCATTCATGCCGAAACGTGGCTCTCCCACGGTAGAGCTTACGTGTTTCTCTCCCTCTATGATTACGGGCCCTTTTAGCAAGGCGTGAAAAAGCATATAACTAAGCCACCCTGTTATTAATCGCCATGCTGCATTAACTACGTTCGCAAGGTAGTAGAGCCACGTTGATTTCAGCACGAACGGGCTGTCTCGCTCAGTAAATGAACGTAAAAAGACGGCTTTCGTGCTGTCGTGTTTCGTCGGTGAGTGCGAGACCGGAGGCCCAATAATGCAGAAGCTTCACTAGGCCGCTATTGTGTGGGTTACCATGCATGCATGCATGCATTGTCTGCGTTCACAATGAGTATGATGACCATCACTCTCGAATTCTGCTTATGCTTTCCATCAGGCAGAGGCTAGAGATTTTGGCAGCTAACGTATAAATAAAAATGTTGATAACATCGTACACTTGATAAGCTAAGAATATACTCGTATTTGTACCTTTAAAATGAATGTCTGTTAGAAATTCAAAATAATAATTTATAGTCGTCCAAGTTTATCAAGGCAATTACGATGATAGTGATCGATCAAATAGGTATACTATCTACCAATTACTCTTGGTTGAGAATTAAAGGGGCATTATCTGCGAGTGAAGGTACAACGGCCCTTGTTTTTAGAAATGAATCATTGTTATAAAACGGATGTTGTAAAGATAGCCAAACTCGAGTGCGAGCACCTGGACTGTATAAAAGCTACAAACATATATACAAATAAAAATTTAAGTGTCTGTTTGTAATTTCAAATTAAAAGCTTTTCATAAAATGCACACGGTCAATTGTAAAAAAAAATTCTGTATGTTTGTTTGCTCCCCCTAATCTCCAAAACTGCTAAACCGATTTTGACAGGACTTTCACTTTTAGATACCTGGTGAGGAAGGAGTACTTAGACTACTATTTTCGAGACTGCAATAAAATCATAAAATCGTTTCAACAGCAGTCGAAGGTGCATATCGACCTCATGGATATAAAGCAACAAAGACGGGCATAATCTAAGGGACGCCACCTTTATCAGTTCTATCCATTTGTTCGCGAATGGTTGTCATGGACATGGCTCGAGGTGGATCACTGTGTCGCTCAATTTCTTACAGGCCACGATAACTTTAAGAGCATACTACACTCATTTAAATTAGGCAAATCACCATTGTATCAATCCTCATCACCTGACACTAGTCGTGAACAGTCAGTTCATCATATCCTCTGGGAATGTAGTCTTGGGTACAACGTACGTGATATAGCTTACGAATGTCATCTGGGGCGGTATACTAAGGGGATCTTGTGACGACAGGGGTGAATTTAGGTGATTATAGGTGATTCTGCCGTACATACTATTGTTATCAAATATAGCTCACTTAGGACCCATCATATTTAATCCATGGTACTTCAAGGTTTGAAAAAGATGTCTGCCTTTTTGACTTCATTTTGTCTCCTGATTTGCTGAGGAGGAAAATAGACTTATCCTGTTTCGAACTACTTTTTTTATGTATAACCCTGCCAAAATGACTTTACTCTGGCTAACGGAAAGCATAAGAAGAGCCCATCTAAGAGTGGTGGTCCTCATCACCACGATATTTTTGCTTTGTTGGGCCTCCAATCTCGCTCTCATCAACGAAACACGACAGTACGAACGCCGTCACTTTTCTGTGCGAGGATAGTACCGCCCCGGTCGAGCCGGCCGATTCGTGCTGAATTCAGCTTGGGCTATACTACCTTAAAAATATTTCCTCCAGTTTTCTTTTAATTAATTTCGTTGCAGGTTCCAAGGCAGTTTAAACTTTCCTGGGACTTCCCGAGTGTTATAACTGCTGTTGATCCTGCTTTACAGGAGTTACAGTGGTGGGCGAGTGGGCGGGATTAGTTCCCATAACTTAGCCGTACAGTGTTACTCGCGGTTGTAGTTTTACAACTACAACATCACTCGGGTAACACCGCGGGGCTCAGCTGGTTAATACAATTCACTAAAATATAATAATGATCTTTTTGTTTCTCTGTGAAAAAGCATGTTTGAGACTGAACAAATATTGTGATATTGTTTATTATCTGCTCAGGGATGCCAAACTCTTTTTACCTTCCAAATGAATTGCCAAACGAATCTCCATATCTATTATTTAATTTTAGCAAATAAATAATGTTTTATAAACAATGCTTTTGAGTAACCACGTCCTTTTTTCACAAGTTATGAAAATAAAACCTTCGATTTAATGTTGAAATATATAAACTAAACTAATCATATAAGGAACAAAGCCGTGATTTCACCATGTAAAGGCCGTTTATCGCGATAAAACTAGCCAATCACAAAAATTAAAGTATCCCCATACCAAATTTCATTGAAATCGGTGCAACAAAAAGTAACAAAGAGACACACACGGTTACTTTCGAATTTAGAATATTGGTATGAAACTATGGCTGGCTAATATCCATGCAGACTCCGAACGTCTGAGTAGGAGCTCACTTCTCAATGTCAGCTTACTTTCAATATTGATGATGTTAATATATAACTGGCTTGATTAAACCTTCGTATTAAAATGATAAATGGAATCCAATAAAACAACATACTGGAATAGCTAAAGTTTCAATCAAAGTAGTGTATGTATATATATCCGATATATCAGGCCAAGTTAGATCACTCGGTTCTATGTGCCTATCAAATTTTTTCAACTACTTTTGAATTTAAGAACTTTTTGCTGTTCAGAATTTTCTTGCCTGCTGTTTAAAGACATATAAGAAGACGTTTTACTTATAAGCAAAACAATACCATTAATGTTCTTGAGATATTTTTAAATAAGCATTACATAACATTATATCCATTTCTAAATATTAACTAACAAAAAAGCTTGAAGATCTGTTGCATCTGGAACCGCGAATAAAGCTAGTTCTTTTATGTATAGTCTTGCCAAAGTGACTCTGCTCAGCCTGATAGAAAGCATAAGCAGAGTCTAAGAGTGGTGGTCATAAAACTCATTGCGAATGCAACAATGTAGCATGACACCCACACCATGGCGGCCTAGTGAAGCTTCTGCATTATTGGGCCTCCGGTCTCGCATTCACCAACGAAACACGAAAGCACGGATGCCTTCATTTTAAGTTGATATTCTATATGGGAATAGTACCACCTCGGTCGAGCCAACCGATCATTCTGAAATCAGCGTGGCTCTACTACCTACCACTATTTTAGTTGAAGATAACTCTTCTATTCCAGTAGATTTGTTAACTATTTGTTTACCTGATATTCACTCTATATTAGAAAATTCATTGACATAAATATCCGTTTTTTAACTCTTCTAACCAGTTATTAATCCAGGTGAAACACATTAGGTGTAACAAGGTTTCAAATTGACTTTAAACTACTTTGCTATAATCCCTGATCCCAAAAAGGGTCAGTAAAAAATCAAAAAAAGAAAGTAATATTAAAGGAAAGTTTAAATAATTATTGTAATTATTTGTGTTGTATCAGATAAAAGTTTAATGGTTATAATTGTAGATATTAAATTGTCACATGCCTGACACACTAATTTGTAGTTTTACCGATTTTCCGAATAATTTCAAGCAGCAACAAGTACAGCGTAACTATTAAAACAACGACCGTCCTTCGTATGAAAAAATATATAGTTTTGAAAGGGGACTTGACTGATTCGTCGTAGCATTACATTGCGCTGATATTTAAATAACACAAGTTAACATTGGTCCAGTATAAGCTGGATTGGCCTTGATCTTTAAAGATCGCCTCCCAACGCTTCCGACGAACGCCAATAATAGACTCTTGACAGATGTGACATACGACTGTCCGGTTCGACATACATCAAATTTAAAATAGTCGTTAGGAAACTGCCTTCAGTGTTGAGAAATATTTGATGTGAATGGTTGTAATAATGCATTGTCGGTGTTGATAGCTGCTCTATATTTGATAGGTAATTATTTAGATTGAAGTCTGATATAAAGCTTTTTGATATTTTATTTTATGCTTTGAGTGAATCGTGACGCAAAAGAGTGCACGACGAAACTGTTTTCGATTAGAACCAATAAGTAATCACTTGAGATTGACAACAAATTATATACTGAACATTCAAATTCAAGATTGCGATTAATCATCTTCAATGTCTATGAAATAATTTTCTATTTGTCTCAGGTCAAATTCAGAAGATGCGTTGATGTATGCGCACGTTTTGTTAAACCAAGAACTATTAACTTGCTTTTTAAAGTCTTCAAAATGCGATGATCGGGTGCATGTGATCGGCTCACGTGAAGCCTCGATTTTGCCCTGAAAATACGTTATTAACTAAAAGCTTACCATTATATAAATAAAATTCGAACTAGATACAATTCATCAGATTCGGTGACATTATATTTCATGTATTTCAAACAGTTTGTTTAAGTATACTTATTAAATAACGAACATCAGTAAAGCTATATTATGCCTAGGCGTTTTATGGATATTTTCACGACGCGGCGAAGCGGAAGCTACCCTCGGTTAGTATGCAAAACTAAAATGCGATTCGACAAAGTCCGAACCCAGTATCCAACATTTGACCGTAGCCTACCTGGTATGAGACTATATACACTACGTGCATCTCTGTTTTGTGTTCACGTTCATGGACTATTAGACACAAAGTGGAGATAAATTCGACCAAAGTTACCTCTTGGATATCAAAATCAAGTAAAGGTATAGGAATTAGTGATTCTTAGAGTTAGTTGTGTAACTGTTGTAACTGGTTGGGGTATTATTAGATTCGATTTATATGTGTGATAATTTGGGTTAGCGAATGTAGGTGGGTCTGTAATTTGCAAGTGTGCCTTACTAAAATTGTATACTTAAGATGTACTTTGTATGCTTGGATTGTAGGAAATCTTCGAAATAAGAAAAAAGAAAAATTATAAATAAGTTGTAAACATAAAACATATTATTATTAGATAAACGCCGTGGTGTTACCCACGGTATAACTTCGCCCGCAGGTAACGCCGCGAGTCGAATCAATTTCTTTTTTTAATCTAAACCATTCTCGAATCCTCAGGAATAGACACAAAAAATTCATTAAAATCGTGTCAGCTGCTTAGGAGGAGCTTAGTCACATACAAACAGATTTATATATTATGTATATTAAGTGTCTATCGAGAATAAAGTCATAGTTACATTGAAATAAAATAAAAATAATTGATTTCATTGAGATCCATGAAAAAGTAATGAATTATTTAAAAAAACAACCGACGGCGTATTTATTTTAGATTACTTCTTTTTTAATTTTGATATATCCAGTGTCACTTTCACGACTAAGACAAATCTATTGACACCACTCAAATAAAAATACGACAAGCCGTTTAGGCTCTAGGGCGTGCTAAAGAAATATACACACATACATACACTCGAAAAACATAACCCTCCTTCCTTCGCAGTCGTGTAAAAATACATACAGGGTTGTATAAATTTAATCCATAAATATTTTGATCATAAAAGAACTAGTGAAAACAAGTAGTGGGACTTGCTAAGTCCCATAAAAATGTTTAAATGACTTATAAAATTAATTTGAAGTCGACTGCATGCTCTGTTCAGATGTTGGTAACGATACAAAGTTAATTGAGATTAGCAATAAAATAAATTAAGCTAGTAGAAACTAGAAAAACATGCATGTGTACATAAATTATAAACTTAATATGTTCAAGAAAATACGGAACACATTTTACTAAGTGTTCTGTATGTTTAGTGCCATTAGCAGTTCAGATTAGGGACCATGAGTACAAGAAAAAGGTAGAGCCACGCCGATATCAGCATGACCAAGCGGGCCTCACAGAAGATCAACCTAAAATAACAGCATGGTTCGTGCTGTCGTGTTTCGTTGGTGAGTGCGAGGTCGGAGGCTCAATGATGCAGAAGCATCACTAGACGGCCATTGTGTGGGTCACTATGCTGCATTAGTTCATTGTCTGCATTCACAATGGGTATTGTAATCACCACTTTTGGATTCTGCTTATGCTTTCCATCAGGCACAGAAGAGTTTTTTTTTTTTTTATATTTAAGCTGCCAAAATGACTCTACCCTGCCTGATGGAAAGCATGAGCAGAATCCAAGAGTGGTGGTCCCCATCCTCAATGCGAAAAAGAACAATGCAGCATGGTGACCCACACTATGGCGGCCTGGTGAGATGCTTTTTCCGCCCCGCTTAAAGGACCCGGGATCATAGTGGGAAGGAAACACGTGCGCTGGTAGTGAGTTCCAGGTTTTGACCGCTCGGCACAGGAAGGAATTACCGAAGCGATGAGTACGAGAATGTATGTCTTCCACTTTAAAGCGGTGACTTCTAAAGCCGGCACGTGTTGTTCTGTAGAGGAAGGGAGAGGGGGGGATCAATTGGAAGAGCTCTTCAGAACACTTACCATGGTAAAGGCGATAGAGGACTGCCAAGGAGGCGATATCTCTACGCAACTGTAGAGGCTCAAGGGTCTTGGTGGCTTCGGGACTATCGATAGTACGGATTCCTCGCCGCTGCAACCGGTCAAGAGCGTCAAACAGGTACTGTGTGCCAAGAGAGTCATTTAGGCAGGGACATACTTAAAAAAATGTCGGCTCAAAACCGGTTGCACGGAAATTCTCAAAACTAGACTAAAAATAACTGAAAATACATTTGTTATTCTGTCAAACGACGTTATAAATGTCAAAAATCTACTAAAATCGGATAGAACACACTAAAAATAGAGGGTATCCGGGTGAACGTCGGTTATCGCGACAAAATACTTTTTTATTGCTTATGTCCTTCTTCAAGGTCCAATCTATCTTTATACCGAAATTGATTTAAATCGGTTCAGTAGTTTAGTGAAAGCATAATAGACAGACAGAGGTACTTTAGAATACATGATATTAATATGGATGGACCTATAGCATTCAAGCAAATTCTACTAATATTATAAATACGAAAGTTTGTAAATATGTTATATATATATGTTTGTTACTCTTTCTCGTAAAAACTACTGAATGGATTTTAATGAAACTTTACAAAAATATAGCTTATACATCAGAATAACACATACACTACAATTTATGAAGATATCATACAATATCTTTGTACCGCGGGTAACACTGTGGGGTTCAGGTATGTTCATAAAATGGAATTACGGAAGGAATTAGGTGTTCACGTAAAAATATATTTTGTAATTTGTAATTTCATGAGGAGGTCCGCGTGTGACTAACTCGCTCAGTAATAGGATATGGATAAGGATTATATCTGTAAGTAGTGGCATTTAAAGTTTTAATAAACATTTTATCGATAGGTTTAATTGCTTTGTAAGTCCGGGTCATGAACACTTTACTAATAAATAAAATTGGAATGTATGTTTGTAACATTAAAATAACCGTTTTTTTACTAAATACATATGTATGTATACACGGTACATAAACCAAAATATATCTTTTACAATTTTTGTCTCTTTGTCTGTCTGTTTGTTCCGGCTAATCTCTGGAACCGCTGGAACGATTTCGACGGGCGATTCACTGGCAGATGGCTGTTAATATAAGGAGTAATTTAGGCGTTAATTGTGGTTACAACAACAAACGCGGGTAGCACCGCGGGGTTCAGCTAGTCTCAAATAAAAATGTTTCACTCTTTGTAATTTATTAATTCGATTATAACTAAAAAAGTCTAAATATACAAATTTAAATATTATCCTCTATTGCACATACGTCGAAATATGCAATATTCATACAAATTGGTGTATAACGTAAAATAAAATATATTATATATCAACGCGGTGTTTTTGTAACTAATTTATTTTTATGAATTTCATATTACAAGGCTACAGTTAAGCTGGCCACATTTTGTTTTAATTTTCTTTATTAAAAAGACAACTCCCGCTTTAAGAATATACATCCTGTATCACGGGGAACTTTACAAACATATGTTAAACGTACACAAAACACCAAGGACTCAGAACAACAAAGTGTTGTCTCGTGTGGGATTTGAACTCACAACACTAGACCCAGTATAAAGCGGTGTGGCGGCTGCTTAAAACGTGCAGTCAATTTGTTGATTAATAAGGAACTAAGCTGACTCGAAATCTAAATAAAAAACATTGTTTGAAGCGTACGGGTTGTATGTTATGTCTAATCTTCTTCTTCTTCTTCTTCTTTTGATGATATGGCAACCAGCTGGATCAGCTATTTCTGCCAATGTCAAGTATTTAATGTATTCAATTCTAAGTCTTCATAGTCTTCAAGTCTTCGTCGTGATGGAATTAATGATAAAAAATATAAAAAATGTGGATGACATGAAATCTGAAAATCTTTCGCAAAAACAAAAAACGATCTCCATGTCATGTCCAACCTGATACTCAATCGATGCAGAACTTAACGTACATAGATTAATGACATGTCGAAGTCAAAGGGGGTGTTGACTCACACTATAAAGAAAGCGCCGATTTGATAAAAATTTTACAAACGTTGAAAAGCCTAGTAATAACCAAACATTGCAAAACATACAAATATAAGTCGCTATATGAAGGAGTTCAATCGAGAACTAGAAGCAGGGGACATTTAACATTGAACCGTTTTATAAATAACTTCAGATTATTATTGCCCAATTGTAACTATTCGTATTTCTTATAAATACATTAGGAAGGTAAGCTGTTATTGCTCGTCAGTTGTGATAAAAGGTTGAATTCATTTAGATAAGTCAGTCAAGCAGGTTGCCAATAGACAAACTTACTTTTAAAACACCTCTGTATGCAAATGTCCGTACATCAATAAAAATCACGATTGAACCTCCAACGTCAATGCGATTATAAAAATGGCGCTTACAAAAATTCAAAGTAATCAATTCTTGAAGGAAAAGATTTTTCATAATGAAATGAAAGAAAATCACAAATATTGAAGGGAACATACCTAGGATTAGTTCTATTGGATCACAAAACACGTTAAGAAATAAATAATGAATACTCACATACATTCCTTGGATTGCTGAGAGACAATATTTGTGGTATTTCATAGATTATTTTATTAAATACTAGATGACATGTTTTTTTCGTAAAATTTTCTAAATTTGTGATAAAATCGTTTTGGTAAATATAACTGTCTCACCTTTCCAAAGGTAGTGTACAGTCGTGGATAAAAAAGAAATATTTTTTCCGGTCATCACTTAATTTTATTTTATACAAATCTTGTTCTAATAATAAGGAATAAAAATAATTCAGTTTAATGCAGTCGAACGGAAGATAAGTGCGTTCATACATTTCGGTGAATCATCTTATTTATATAGATGTAAAATAATCTATAAACATATAGTTTTGTTTTTTCTAAACAAACTGGTTACCAGCTATATTTGTTTTAAGGTGATCTAAAGTTACATTAAAAAACAATACAGCTAATGATTTTTTACAATGCGATCAAATTAAAGGAGAGCAAACTCGCGCATTATATTATCAAATTAGCTGAGTCCCATAGTGCTATCCCCGGTACAACAACAACCACAAGTAGCGCCACGGGGCAAGGCTAGTCTAAAAAAAGTAGTCTAAGTTACTACTTATATCATCAGCTATCTACCAGTGAAAGTTCCGTCAAAGTTGGTCCAGCTGTTCCAGAGATTAGCCGGAACAAACCGACAGACAGAAAGACAGACAAAGATTGAAAAACTATTTATGCATACATACATATGCATTTAGTAAATGCGATGATTTTAATATTACAAACAGACACTCCAATTTTATTTATTTCTATGAATATATTAAGTTTATTAACCAATTCGTCATTTACAATTTTATAGCTAAATATAATTACATTCCATTGAATGCTTGGCCCAGATTTAAAAATGTCATGGTGCTTTGCGACAAAAATAGATTATATTTTTGAAGCGAAAACTTACTTTAGCGGCGTTGTGCACTTTTTTGTGATGGTTAAAAAATGTTAAGCTCGCGTCAGAACACGTGACCTGATCGAAAATTCGTAAGACGTAACGTTTATATACGCTAGCGCAATAAATGAATATCGTATTTTAACACATAAATGATACCTTTATACTGATAATTAAAGCAATTCGTGCAAAATTATTCCATAACCATTCCAAAACATCAAAAATGCCCAAAAATATTCAAGTTTTCACTTCTGCCGGCACTTCCGGAGTGCAACCTATATTTTTTTAAATTCTGTGACACTCAATTTATGTTAAATTACATGTACAGTCACAATTTGGGAAACTAAACTCAAAAATGTTGATGCAGGCACAGGCTTCTAGTGGCTTGTGTGAATAAGGGTGAAATATGTATAATCGTGTACTGACAATCAAGTTATATTAGAAAAAACAAACGCAATTGATGCATTTATTTATTTTTAAGCATATTTATGAACTCTGAACCGAGTTAAAAACGTTTTATACGAAGCTACGAAACTTAAATTCTTTTAAATAAATTGCTGGATACACCCTATCAAATGTTAAACATTGTTTATTTCGAAGCAATAAGGTAAAGATAGAGCAGCATTTTATGCACTAAGAACTAGAGCATTCAAATCTCGAATCGTGTTTAAGTCGACCGTGAGCAATGATCGACGGCAGACGAGTCCTCAATTAAAGTGTTATCCTTTACCATCGGCGCGTGAGCAGGGCTACCGACAATAAATCATCGTATAATTGCGTTCTATGTTTTATGCACATGAATAAACTGATACAAGTTGTATGGTTCACGATTAAGTAATATAAATTGATAATATTGCGGCTGATGACAAGCTGTAGTTCTGTTTCATTGTTGTTTGGGCGTGATATATTACTAAATAAATTGATAAGACGTGTTCGTAACTATTAACTATGTGATGTAATAATAAAGAGTTTGAGTTTGAATAATTTGTCTATGGTGTTGTTGTCTTAACAGTGATGTAAGTGCGATCGCTGTGCTAAGCTTTAAGGTATACGCCTCATAAATAGAAATTATGAATGTACATAGCTCATATCGAAATATAGTTGCGCTAATATTTATGAAATTCAATGTTTTTTTGTATACTTGTTAAAGTTTTGACTAGATTGTATCTATAGAGGTCACTAGTGCTAAAACGTTTAATATTGAGGTTAATTACAATAAAATTCCTATTTTAATTATTGTAAGTAGCTATATTCTTTTTGCATGAGTTTAAAAAATTGACTTTTCTCTACCTGATGGAAAGGCAGAATCCAATAGTAGTGGTCACCATATTCATTACGAATGTAGACAATGCAACATTTCATGATGCACTGCTTAGTTTGAGACTAGATGGCTTTGTGTGTTAAATAAATATTTATTATTTTTTATTTTTAGACGTGACATCTTAAAGCTTCAAACCTAATAATAAGAAAAAAAAATATACCATAGCAAAATAATCGTTATAGGAACCGAAGTTAATATTAACTGAATAAAAGTTCGTCAAAAAGAACTTGTTTATCAGAATTTCACAAGTTGTTTACTTCAATTGTCATCTTCGCATTAGATGTTATTAATAGAAGAACATAATACAAAAATATTCGTTGATGAAGGTTATAGCGAATCATCTTTTTGAATGAGTGTGATTGCAAACTTTATCTTAAATGTCATCTTAAACATTCCTAAGAGAAGCGAAACGTCGATAAAGTCGGAGTTGTATGTCTTTAGAGCAATCATTTCAATAGCATTGTAACGCGATAAGCTGTGGGGTGACTGATTATGAATCCAGAATGCCTCCAACCTTTAATGTTCTAGTTCTTTAATGAAAGCCACGCTTCGATATGAATGGGCCGGCTTGACCTTAGTGACACCACGGCCTCACAGAAAATCAATGTGAAACAGCTCTTGCGCTGTGTTTCACCGAGTGCGTGAGGATACCGGAGGCCCATACCCTAACCACTCCTCCTATCCCACTCCCCATCACCCAAAGGCCGGCAACGCACTTGTAAAACAAAAATACAGAGTTACTTGAGATTTTATAATATTACCATGGGCATAGAAAGATGACGAAAATATCTCCTATACACGCAAAAACAGTCAAATTAACTACTCAATCGAGAATTCATTAATATACAGTATTTTATAGTAATTAACAAAATACGATAATCTCAGGTTTACATATGTTTTGAAGGTTTCTAGTACGACAAAAACATAACAATGATATTTTGTAGGTATGCAGGTAGTTGCGCAACACAAGTAATTATGGTATAATCGCTCGCTACTACAGCATTAACTCATTAGATAATTTACATACATCTGTTGAAGAGGCTGTCATATGACAATGGTATTATTGTACTGACCTTCGAAACCACATACTTGTTTTTATACAGGACAAACACCGTAGTAAAGAATGTTTTGTTAAATACTTGTACTTCAAGAAACGATTTGCTTGTTTCTTATTTTAGGGAACGAGGGCTGGTCGTGTATTAATAACCAGTTAGTAAAATTTCTCATAGGAGAGTAATACTTAGATACTTATGTGCCACTTTATATTATTTATATACTTTTATGTAACGCTGTAATATGGTGTACAAATAAATTTCTTATCCGTCTATCTACATAAGACTAGCACGGCCGAAGTAACAAACACCGAAATTCACTGATATTTTTTTATGGTTTGACCCTTTCAAATGAGCAGACGTATCGCCCGATGGTAAGCGATTACTGCCGCCCATGACACCAGCAACACCATAGGCGTCACAAGTGCGTTGCTGGCCTTTGGGGGATGGGGAGGCGATAGGGATGGGATGGGAGAGAAGGGGTTTGGGTATAATCCTGCGGTATCCTCACTCAGTCGGTGAAACACAGCGCAAGCACTTTTTCACACCGGTTTTCTGTGAGGCCGTGGTATTACTGCGGTCGAGCCGGCCCATACGTGCCGAAACGTGGCTTTCTCACTGTAAACGGTTTGTTTCTTACTTTTGAGTTTATTGAATTTTAGGTGCCTCATAGGATGCAGTAGCCACTGTAGATTTATTTGTGTTTACCCTCTACATCAGAATAAAAAATATTTATAGATTCTTCATCATCATCATCATCAGCCTATCGCAGTCCACTGCTGGACATAGGCCTCTCCAATTTCACGCCACTTAGTTCGATCTATGGCTTCTCGCATCCAGCTCCTGCCAGCCGTCTTGCGCAAATCATCGCTCCACCTGGCTCGTGGACGTCCTACACTACGTTTGCCGAGACGCGGTCTCCACTCAAGAACTCGTTTACCCCAACGGTTATCGGTTCTTCGGCAAATGTGGAGGCCTTAATATGATTAATTGTACTTCACCGATCATTTATCAGTAACAATAGGTTTCATAGTTCCATAGCACTACGTGAACAGAACACCCATTTGAGTCTATTGGTTTTGCTTACTTAACAGTAGTAAAATAATCATTGAAAATATTTAAAAAGAAGGGAATTTGAATCCATTTGGGTATCCCTCACCGGGTAATCTGAGCTCGTTTGTCTTGTTCTATTTATTTTACTTTTTATTTATAGTATCCTCATATACATCACACACGCGGCCGTCTGATTCTAAACTAGGTAGAGATATACTCTAGGGTACCAAATCTAGTATAAAACAATCTTGTGTCACAGATTTAGTCATTATTTATATCAAAATCGGTCAAGCCGTTTCGATAGAATTTTATAATTATATTCAGTAGGTATGAGAATAGGTTTATAACTAATTTTTAAATAAAAAATAAGTGTTAAGGGTGGTTCACACCAAAATAAAATAATTTTTGCACAAACTTGTTTTTGTTTAATTTTATATGACGTGAAATAAAAAAATACATTTATCCCTAAATTTTTACCCTCTCCCATCTTTCGGTAATTTAGAATATAGTCACGGAAATAATTATGGCGAACAAAGTTTGGTCAGCTAGTTACTGATAAAATAGTTGTAAATACATACATACACAGATAAATTACACACACACGTGATCGTGATCTAGACATATGACGTAATTATCATAATAAACATTTGTCCTGTATGGTAATCGAACTCACGACCTCTGGTTTTATAGTCAGGATCATTAACCATTAGACTAAGAGGTCTGTCATACATAAATCATCCACAACCCATAAGGTCTCACTACTGGACTCGGGTCTCGTCTCAGGAGAGGGTTAAGACCGTACGTCCCCACGCTGGCCAAGTGCGTGTTGGGGACTGGCAGGACAACGTTGTGGCTACTCTTATCTTACCGTTGGATGTTTTTAAGCCGCCCGAAGGCCTCCAACTAAGCTTCACGACTGTTATCCTATGATAACAACCGGGACCGACTACTTAACGTGACCTACGAATCACGGAGACGCTCATGGTAACATGCCACCAGCGGTCACCCATCCAGCGAGGGTAAGCAACGACGGCGCGGTCAGTACGCGCCGTCGTTGCTTACCCTCGCTGATTGTTTCTAATCACTGAGTGCAACTGGGCTATGAGCGACATATTTTATATTAAGAACTTTTATGATATACCTAGTGTTCAATAAAATTATTATTATTATTATTAAATTTCTATTAATTAACGCTAGACGAATACCTATGTAGGATCTTCTTCTTACTAACCTTTATTATTTCCCATCAGACATCCGTAATTCTAAGAGCAAACTGAATTCAAATTGAAAACGAGTTAGTATATTGCTGGCACTGACTTTATAATGACAATTGCAATTAATGTTCATCGTGGGCGTGAAACAGGAAGAGAAAATCTGTGTGAAATACGGTAAAATATAACTGTGCGTTATAGGAACGACAGATAGTGACAGATGATAGAAGTAAAGTAAGTTATAAATAATTGAGTACATTTAAGTAATTTGCAACAGGCTTACTATTAAGCACACCAGCAAATGCAAAGCATAGAAGAACACACAATATTTTTGTTGTATTACTCCATCTAATATTTTAATTTATGCTGTATATGCATGAAGGAAAATACATAGGTACTGGTTTTGATTGGATGTCCAAAAATTTTGAAGTATGGCGTGGGAAAGAAATGAATGAAGGCCTTACCATATTCATGAAACTAGTTAGTCTGGTCAATAATAATGCCTGGCAAATAATGTATTAATGCTTTAAAAAAATTGCCAAGTGTGCGTATGGTTTTGTAGTTAAATTCGTTTCGAATATGTTAAATGTTAATTTAAGTTTTTTTAAGAATTATGTACTTTATACCAACTTTTATAAGTACGTAGGATACAGTTTACAAATTTAGCAAATATGACTAAAAAATAAATTAACTTAGATGTAATACTTTTCCTTCTGAACTCTTAATACATTTATTATGACTTTAATAGTTGACCTTAGAGTTTTGAAGTTTCGTAGTCAGAGCTGGCAGGAACTGGAATATTAAAGATTATTTTAAGAGATATACATTACTCAATCGACGAACAGCTTTCATACTCCTGGTTTTTGAAAGGTCTATTCAAAGTAAGGTTACATTATTTAGTTAATGCGTAAACCTTTTTTCCAAATTGCATTTCACTGTTTTATCGGCATTATGAAAAAGCGTATCTACCATCCATCAATAAAATTAACTATAACTTTCTAATAAAAACATTCAATTAACTCTTTAAGCTAGGCTAAGAGATAGACAGACATACAAACTGTAACGTGTATTTATTGGGATTTCGGAACCCCAAGAACTTTTAATTATAATGTTATAAATTACATTTTATTTTCTATTTTGTTGGGTTTATTTTTTTTTACGAATATTCTGATTTTTGTATATGATTTATGTATTTAGCAACACATTTATTAATATGAATGCTTTTGTACTATAGCAAGAATAAAAAATCTTACACATAGTTATATTGCATTTAAAACTGTAGTTAACTTGATAAACGGCAATAAATTTTATATAATGTTAGACATGTAAGTTAAATATACAGTTCAGAATATTAACATAACATTAAAATATTAACATATCATACATATTTATCAAACATAAATACATATACACACGTTTACTTCATTATAATGATTATCATAGATAGAGTAACCGACTGTCCTGGTCAGCAGCAAGTGTTTTACTATTACGATATTATAAGACTTTTTAACTTTTGAAAACGAAACACAATAGTTACGTAGGAATAAAATGAATAGGATAAAATTGATTTGTGCTAAGATATAACAGGTTTAGATTATTATGATGCTTAAACAAAAGACAACTATATAAATCGTTCGTCTCGATCTGGTCATGAACTGTGCCAGGCTTCAAACATTTCTGGAAGGGAACAGAGAAGCTGTACTTTGGAATGTCGTTTTAAAGAATGACTACACGGTTGGCCTAGTGGTTTCAGTGGTCACCACACCGCTTTTTACTTCGCCAAGTGTTGTGGGTTCAAATCCTACATGGGACTACATTTTGTGTGATCCATTAATTGTTGTTCTTAGTCTGGGTGTGCTTGGTATCCGTTTCATGTATGTTTATAAAGATCCCCGTGACACAGGAATGTATATTCCTAATGCGGGATTTTGTCTTTAAAAAAAGACGAAAAAAAATGTTTAAAGATCGAATAAAAAAGTTTCCCAGAGAAGAGAGAGAAGCTGTCTTATCTTACTAACTTTTACTCTTTCAAACTCCCACAGTATCTTGGTATGTACCGTTGGTCTTTAAAACTATAGGATAACGCAAAAGCAATGACTTAAAATATTCTATATAAGACTAGAAGTGGAAATAAATCGTTAACAGATTGCATTTTATAATTTCACTAGCTGAGATCCGCAGTGAAACAGCAATTACTAGGAACCACCCAGAGCGAATCTAGACTAAAAAGAGCGATCTAAGATACTCCTTATATCATCAGTTATCTGCCATATATTAGTCGGAAAAAATAGACAGACAGTTTTTTTTTTAAAGTAATATAAATACATACTTTCATATGCATTCAATGTGAAGCTATTTGCTGTTTATTGGTAAATACGAGTTAGTGTAATTGTTGGTTAACTGGGTCTAGGTACTTCATTGGTTGGCGGTCAGCATCTGTTTTTTTAATTAGTTTTTATTTCAATTTACAGGCTACAATAATCTGATGTATTTATGAAATCTTCGAATTGGCTAATCTGATCCCCCCGCAACACCCGAGGCGTCACAAGTGCGTTGCCGGCCTTTTAAGAAGGAGTACGCTCTTTTCTTGAAGGTTTGCAGCTCGTATTGGTCCGGGAATAACGCAGGCGGTATTTATTAGTGATATAATTTCATCGCGAAACATTGCCAGATATCTATGCTATTCCCACGAAATCCTTCTTTTACATATGTATGTATGTAGAAATGTATCCGGTCTTTCGGAGAACTGAATAAAAATACTGTGTGTATAAGCCCGTTATTGTATTAGGAGTTTTTTAACTGAAAGATTACTTGTTTCCAGTGACAGAGAAAATATATCTTTACGTTTTACCTAGAAATTATCAAACTAGGAATACGACAGCAAACAAACCTATAATCTAATGTATGAACACTTACGTTAAGTCCCGTTCAAATATCCTGCTTTTTTCTTTGAACCATTGTAATATTAAACCATTGTATCTTTGAGAATATGCTGTGCAATAAAGAGTAACTATCTATAAATCTATCTATTTCGATAAATAAATATTCAGAGAAATATGTTCAGGCATTTTAACACACAACGCCATCTAGTCCCAAAATAAGCAGAGCTTGTACTATGAGTACTAGAAAACTGATATTAATACTTATATACTTTTTGGAGAATTCATACATATTATGCATAGAAAACACCCAAACTCTGAAACAAATATTTGCAGATCATACAAACATTTGGTCCGACTCAGGAATCGAACCCGAGACCTCTGGCATAGCAGTCGCATTCGTTACCACTGCGCCACAGAGGCAGACAAATCTATTACAGCAAGAGGTCACTTTAATTTCATCACTTTTCATAATATATTTTAATAATACTTATATTCACAGGAATTAAGCGTGATCGCTTTGATGATTCAGTTCGAACGTAGCTAGAATTACCAGACGTTTTGTTCAGCTGTACACATAGGTTTAGTTTCCGCTGTAGTTTTTATAGATTTATCGATAACCTTACTCTCAAAAACTAGGCTATAATTAAACGGACACCACTACATCAAATTAAATGTTCTTTACATTGAGATGAAGAACGTAGACCACTTTACATTGAGATGTCATATTTCTTCAGACCGTGACGTCAAAACTGGACACATAAAATTAAAGTTATTAGGTCTTCATACTTTGATTTGCATCTTGGGCGATATTACATTCGTTTATTAATCATTTACTTGGGCGCATATTAACTAGATAATTTATCAAAATGTTAATTTCAAGGAAAATGTTTATAAATATCCCTAGATATAGGTCTGACTTTTCATTTTAATTTTTTTACTTGTAATATTCATAATGTTATAAAATCTTCTATACATACATCTATACAAATTAATAAAGTTGAAGTTTCTGTTTGTAATTTTAAATTAACAGTTTTTCACTAAGTTCAAATGAAACTATATACGACATTTCATCATAAATCCAATTTCTAATTTTTTTGTCTGTTTGTCTGTCCGTCTGTTTGTTGCGGCTAATCTCTGAAACGGCTTAACCGATTTGGACGGGACTTTCACATATAGGTAGCTGATGATATAAGAAGTAACTTAAGTTGTAATTAGGTTTTTTTAGAATAGCTGCGACCTGTGGCGTTATCCGTGGTTATTGTCGTACCGCAGGTAACGGTAAAATATTATTAATATTATACCTATAGATATATTTAGCTACAGATTATCATCAACAACATTTACCAGTCTTTTGCTGGACATAACTATCTTCTACAAAATGGAGATTTTGGCCTACTATACCAGACCGTAGAACTGTATGTATTTATATATTACGTCTGGCACTTTTTAGGGTTCCGTACCCAAACGGATAAAACGAGACCCTATTACTAAGACTTAGATGTCCGTCTCTCTGTACATCAAGCAATTATTAAAGTAGATTGCTCCAATAATATTGCATAACAATAATTAAATAATTTATAGCTTTTTATCCTTTTGACAAGTTTTGCCAATCAAAATTTGACAGCAACTTTACTCAATAAACATTATAATATAAATAAACTCAATTTTGATTTCACTGATACTTTACAAAGGTAAGCAAAACTTTTTCAAGATTTATATCAATAAGAATGCAATATAGACATCGTAAAAAACTTGATAAATACTTATCAAACTATGCAATTAGAGACATTCAAATGTATGTAGCACTACTAGTCTATTCACCCATATGAAATATATAGTTAATGTCCTTGAGAAAGAATTACATTATAAAAAGTGAAAAGCGACTTCAGGTATAACGTAAAGTTCAAATAAAAACTTTAAACATAAACACAGTCTTGCAGTCTGTGCTGTTTTTGATTCTCATAGGGAGTAATATTACTACACTTTAAACAAAATTTATTCCAATCAAACTTTACCAACTTCCTGTTTTTTCTGCATCATCTAAAGGTTGACTGGTAGAGAATGCCTCGGGCGTTAAGTTCGCAAATGCACCTAAAGTGCATGGTGTATATTAAAAAAAGAATAAATCATGATCTTTCATTGTAAGATGTAAATTCTTTTTTATTTTTAGTTTCCTTAATAAACTGTCAACATTCAAATAATATATAGATAGACGATACTTTAGTTGTACAACAGGATTACAAGCAATAGACAGCCATAAAACTAACAACAAATGTAGTGTGCTAAGGGCGGCCTTATAGCTTATAGCAATTTATTCCAGCAACCTTTGTATGATTTTTTTTCATTTTAAATAGGTGGTAGGTGTATAGGTACGAGTGATATAATACTATATTTCAGTATTGTATTAATCTTTTTGTACTTTGCCATCTGTAGTTGGCTTAGATATTGCAAAATAATCTTCGAGCGTTTGACAGCATTACTATTGGTGGGATACAGTCACGAGCCGGCTCGTTCTGACTTAATTCGAGTACATAAGAATCTCATAACTTTTTCATGGATTATAATATTAATCCTTAATATGAAATAAATAGACAGTAGGTATAGAGAAGTAATAGACCTGTTTTGCATTAAGGACACTAACAATACTTTCGTTATGATTACCAGGCACTGCCTTGCCATAGTTCGGGAAATATCTAGAAATAGATAGATAGAATAGGACAATAGAAAGTCATTTAGTTTTTCTTCTGGTCTATTTTAATTAACCAACTTTCATTAAAAATATATATCTTCCTTCTTAAAGAGCATAACAGTATCCCTAGTCTTTACTCGGGTAGTATAAATGATCGTACACATTACCGGGACCTTTTTAAATAACCGCCAGCTTTAGCCCTGTGTCAATAGCTACCTAATAAATAAATATAATGAAGTGACTCCACAAATCTGGAAACATGTATTGCCTAATCCTAGATGTGAACGCATGGAAGTGATTTTCAATTTGTGTCGAGATGTCTAGACGATATTTTTCCTTTCAAGTCGTGCAGATGACAGAGACGTGCAGCCTCAGATTGTTTCCGCACGATCCTAGATAATATTGGTTGTATACAATTTTTACACTGTTCTAAGAGTATCTGTAAAAGCCTCAGTAAAAAAAACAATATTAAATCTTGTTTCTTAACATACTTAATATGAAGCAAACTGAAAGAAATAATAATAAAAAGTTTAAATACAATGTGAGTTTACCAGTATACATCTTGTTTTAATTTTTTTTACAACTCCCGCATTAGGAATATACATTCATGTGTCACGGGATCTTTACAAACATACATGAAACGGACACAAAGCACACACAAACTTAGAACAACAATTTATGGATCACAAAAAGTGTCGTCCCATGTAGGATTTGAACCCACAACACTTGGCGCAGTAGGAGGCGGTGTGGCGACCACTGAAACCTCTAGGCCAACCGTGTAGTCATACATAAAGTGAACCTAATTTATATTACTCTAAGCCTTTTTGATAAATTAGTAAACTAAGAAGTTTTATTTTAGCGAAAACCCATATATCTAGCGTGTCAACATATAAGATACTTTGTCTAATATTTTATATATTTCGTCTTGACTGACATACCCGTACTATAGTAAACGGAAATAAGCGACAGGGAAAGGAAAGTTTTCCATAGTGTTCTTAAGTGTAAATTTATGGAAAGTAATGTAAATTTACAGATAACTCTTACTAACACAATTAGTTATGCAGCTTAAATAAAAAAGTTATGATTATTATAATCACCTAATAAAAACCATAAAGTCCTGCAAACAAGCTTAAATTTGAGTAAAATAAACAAACTTACTTTTAACTAAGCAAAGAACCTACTATTGTTTCAAAGAAATGTAGCCTAAATTCTTAAATTATATGCTACTATTAAAAACATCCAATAAATTCAAGCTTCCTAACAATATACAGAACACAACGATTTGCCTTCAACAATAGCTTTAAGTAGGTTGCAAATTTATCAGAAGTAAGTAGCAAATAACAGCCCTTTGTTTTATTAAATGCAATAGATTGTAGACAGGCAAATAACAGTTTTGTTTGTAAAATACTCAGGGAATTTTGAAATTATAATATTGCTTCATTATAGTTTCTTATAAGTAGAGGACGTTAAACTGTTGCAGCGTTCCTGGTTACCCTACAATCATCTTTGGCTATAGTTTTGAGTAGTTGGAGCCCTAAAATCACTAGGATTGTACAGATCCGGTTGCAGACTTCATATTAAATATCAAACTTTAGCCCTATCGTAGTAAATTTACAGCCAACCCTAATGTATTTTGGCTAGGTATTTTATAAGGCTAGGTTAGGAATGAAGTTTTTCTCTAGTCATATATTTGGGTACTAATAAAATAAAGTCATATATCACAGGCATTGCACATGTTCGAAAGCCGGGATAGCCTGTCTAATTTAAAAAAAATAAAAGAAAATAAAGACAATTTTCTGCAATAAGACCTGGTAAATTTTTTTTACCTAAAATGATGTCCTATATACATTCATTACGATCGATTAAACATTGCTCCTTCACGGATTAAGAGGAACATTTATACAAGTCTAAGAATCGTACCCTAGTTGAGTCAGCCACTAGTATTTAGTTTAGATGTTTTACAGTAAGAGAATTAGGTAATTGATGAAATGAATTTTTATTTAATAACAACGTGTTAAAAACTAGGTTTTCGTGTTAGCGATACAACATATAAATTTGGAAGTAACTCTGACTGTTATCTGTTACGTTTTCATGGCTAAGCCGCTAAACCGATTTCAATGAATTTTATCATGGACATACTTTTACTCTTGAGGAATCACATACGCTACTCTTTGCGGCGATAACCAATATACAAGCTGGCGGGGCCGCAGGCCAAATCTAGTCATAATTTGATAATAGTTTAATTGAAACTGTTGTTAGATTTACTTTTGTGTTTTGAGTTCTTCTTTCCTTTTAACCATTGAATCTGACAGAAAGAGACCCGTTTTAGTCATCTACTATTCTATCATTGCAAAAGTCATTAAAAAGTATCATACGCTTTTTTGCTTTTGGCTATTAAATATTAAAATGTATTTAGAGACCAGGCTCTTATAACGTTTTAGTATTTAACGAAACCACTTCTGTTTGAGTGACTTTTTTCACCGTATAGTAAATAATCAAATCCAATATAGGTAATTACTAGGCCAACTTTAAGTTCTATTTCAATTACATCAAACGAGTTCTATAAATGTGCAATTTTCATGTCCAAACGTTCAATTTGACATCCAAATTCAATATTTAATCCTGTTAGACGTCATGATAAATTTAATGACCATTTACAATTAGGTATCGTTAAAAATATTACGCTTAGATACCAGCAATAAAATTAAGTCTACAAATACTATTCGTTTCAATATTATTAGGTAATAGACCGCTTAAATGGCCTCTTGTTTATTTATTTACAACTTTTATGCGCTACGTTTGAATATTGGCGGACTCAATGCTCAGGGCATTCTCATGTATGTAAGTTTTATTTGAATATTAGGTTAGTGTGTTTATTTTTACACTGAGAGGAACACCATAGTGTTTTATCTATTTACGGTAAGTATATTCGAATGCTTTCGATATTTGTTTGATTGTAATTGGCATAATGGTTGACATCGGTATATTACCATTACTTGTTAGTTAGGTGGGAGACTGTGTCCTGTGTATATGTGTATATCACCGGCCACTTGTCTACATTAAAACTACCCCATGTACAAAAATGACTGTAAGTGGAATTTCTAAATCGAATTTATTACTTTTTGTTCATTAGTAAATAATTATGTAAAAGTCATTTTTCACCTAGTTTTAGTTGTCGTATGGAAGATCTTTTCTTTTTCAGACTACATCGAATCTTATATGATAATAGAAATAAGTGTTGAATAGTAGATATCTATTTTTTAATATAAAAGCTGCCAACATGACTGTACTGTGGTTAATGAAAAGTATGAGCTGTACCCAAGACCCATGGTTACCATGCTCATTGCAAACGTGGACAGTGCAGCCTGGATACCTACACTACTGCGGCTTTGTGAGATGCTTTTTTACGCCCCGTTTAAAGGATCCTGGATCAAAGTGGTTACGAAATACGTGCGCTGGTAGTGAGTTCGAGGTTTTAATTGATCAGCATAGGAAGGAAGGGCCGAATCGTTTAGTTCGAGAGTGATTGTTTACCACACTATTTTAATTTAGTTTGCTATAGTTTTATAGCAACACTACACTACAAAATTTAGAAAAACTAAAAATCATAGTTTTATGATTTTCAGTTTTTCTCAATTTTGTAGTGTAGTGTGTATATTAGTTTTAAATAAAGTTGATAAAGAAATATAGTGCTTAAAGTGGTTATTCAAATTCATTAATTTGTATTTAAGTTTGTTCTTAGCTATTTTAATAAACAAGGAAATAAGAATAGGAACTTTTAAACTCGTTAGTTTTTATTATATAGATAAATAATCTTTATTGATTATGCGCTTATATTATAACATCCGATAGTCTATCGAGGTCAATGTTTTTTATATAGTCTTTTAAAAATTGTTTGTATATTATGTGTTGATTTTAAATAATTATTTATTACGCTACGCCAGGGCTATAGATTTAGCCATACAGTAATTTTCAGTAAAAAATATATATCTGTTCTCAAAGAATATGCGAATTCGATAGCGAAATCTTCACTAACACTGTCATACGGCATTAAGTTAGTTTGGTGTTGAGGCAAATCACACTTCATGTTAATATAGGTTACTTTTTATTTAGAAAAAAATACAATGTTCATATGGGATTAACAAGGGATTGAAAATCCACGAGTATCATTGCGAGGAGCAGCTTTCACGGTATAGAACGAGAAAATCCATAGAATCCATCTTCCAATGTCTCTTGGCTTATGTACATCGATTAATTCAGCATCTTTCAATACGCAACAAGGTTGTACTGCAACAAAAGTATACATTTCAAAGACCAGTGACCCAGTTCCTTATTTAAACTGTAGGTAAGTCTCGTCAATAGCATGTTAGTAAGCGAAGGGAGAAAGGAAAAATTATAAGTGAAACTAGGAAGCAACTGTCAGACTATGTTTGCTTTCATTTCCAGGTCAATGAGACAATAGTGTCATGCAATCTATTAAGGTGTGCCTAAAGAACAATATGTTTATTTTTTATCTGTTTGTCATTACAAGAGCTCTTAATACTTGAAGTGTATCAATATATTCTGGGCATATTTTACTGTATATGTTATCCAGAAAAAAAATGGTTGTTTCATGAAATCATTCAATTTCTCAAACATACTCTGCTCTCTGTGTTAGGCATATTTTACTCTGCTGTGGGCACACTCCTGCATGAATGGGCCGGTTCGGAGTCATACCACGGCCATACAGAAAAGTGTTGTTAAACAGCTCTTGCGCTGTGTTTCACCAATTGAGTGAGGATACCGGAAACCCTTACCCCAATTCCTCCAAAGGCCGGCAACGCACTTGTAACGCCTCTGGTCTTCCATGGGCGGCGGTAATCGCTTACCATCAGGTGATACATCAGCTCGTTTGCCCTCTATTCCATAATAAAAACAAAAAAAAGGAACAATTGTCGAAATAGACTAGTTACTAACAGAAGTAGTTGCAGAAACCCTGTTTTAACATTCTCGCACTGTTGACCAAATTATGAACTCGGCATTGGCCATTTCGTAAAAGCATCGTTCTGTATCGCCAGGTTTGAGATATAAATTTTCTAGTCATCCTTTAATTTCTGTTAATTCTATAGTATTTTTACAATTAAAATTCTAAACCTTTATTTTATTTTGCTTGCCAGACGAAATTTTCAATTACTCAATCAGCATATTGCAGCATATACTTGGATAATAACTCGAAATACGTGAAAGGATTCTTCGAGAGTTGAAATCGTTCGCAATTATTGAAACGAAATTAAACTTGTTTCATAAAACATACAATTAGAATCGAAAATCACGTTAGAAAGAAAAGGGTGATCAGTTTCGCAACTAATCAGGTGCATCCAAGGTAATATTGCACCATTACATTTAGGGCAGCACTCACTAACTGTTTTGATGTGCCTGCGTCGTGTCGAAACTTGCGTGCAAAATCGTGACTTATTACTCAAATACTGTTTCGATGATTGCCATGAAAAAGCATGCAGTAAATAACTCTTTATGCCTGTAAATTGATTTGAATACTTTCTAAGTTCCATCCATCCATCCATAAATTCCATCAATAGCATAGATATCCATCACTTTAGAAAATCTTACAATTGAATCAGAATAATTTGTGGACATAGATTATTTTTATTACACTTATTATTTGATAAGATTAACACAAATTAAAGTTCAGAAGGAGTTTTAACTAAAGTGCCCTTAAATGTTTGTTCCATAAAGCTTAAGGAACGCCTTAAAAGTCGAATGCTAAAGAAATAGCTCCAATTAGTTTCGTAGCCTACTGTGTAACCTACCGTGAAGAACCGCCGAAAAGATAATGAGATCGATTACTTTATTACAGAATCGTCAAATTACAGTATCAGATTACATCGAACGGTAAATTGTGTTCTTCGACATATGACCACAGTTTGTAGAAATTAACCATATTTGTCTTAGTTAGAAGCGCTCATAGCTCAGTTGCACTCGATGATTAGAAACAATCACCGAGGGCAAGCAACGACGGTGCGGTCCGTACCTGGATGGGTGACCGCTGGTGGCATGTTACCATGAGCGTCTCCGTGATTCGGAGGTCACGTTAAGCAGTCGGTCCCGGTTGTTATCATACGATAACATTCGTGAAGCTTAGTCGGAGGCCTTCGGGCGGCTTAAAAACATCCAACGCCAAGATTTACGTAGCCACAACGTTGTCTTGCCAGTCCCCAACCCGCACTTGGCCAGCGTGGGGATGTATGGCCTTATCCCTCTCCTGAGAGGAGACCCGAGCCCAGCAGTGGGACACTATGGGTTGTTGATTGATTGATTGTTTTAGTTAGTCCTTTCTACCTGCAATTCCTAGGCTTGAAGGATCCAACTATGTGGTTTTGATATGCATTAGAAACCATGATGTTTTTCTTCGGATATTAAACTTTATCCGCTAAATTCTTGTACTGAAACCTTAGCATAATCATTATCATCAACAGCTTTTGATAAAGTAGTTTTGGACATAGGTCTCTTTTTAGAAAGGAGGTTTTGGACTACTCACAGCCAAAAAGGTTGATTTAGGGCTTATATTAACTCCGGATGGCGTAAGAAAGCAGTTCCCGGATCTCTCCCGTCTCAGGCGCAGAGTGGCACACCGTGGTGGTTTAGTGGGTAGCCTGGCGAGTCAGTCAGGAGTCCCACACGAAGCGAACCCCCTGCCCCCGCGGGGGGGAGCGAACTGCGTAAACGAATTCCACCACGTAAAAAAAGGGCTTATATTGATGATTAGGTCTATAAAGAGAAGTAAACTTGAAAGTTTACTTCTCTTTATAGTTATGTTTTCCTGGTTAAATTCGCTTTCTTAGTCAGGTCTCATGACACCCATCAGAGCTAGTGACAATTTATGTTCTCAATTCGTCACCACACAGATATATAAGTATTTCAGGTTTAAGAAATAAAAAAGGAAAGTGGTTTTAATTAGACTAAAAAATCGTGTTTTGTTGTGCTTGTGCCCTTCTACAAAGTGTATACACCTGTATCACAAGGTCAAGACGTTCTATAAAATTTGATTTTGAATATCATCGTGATGTAACATCGAAGTGATTAAGCTGCAAAAGTCACAAGCGAAGGCATTTTCGCATCTCTAGTTAATTTGAAGAAAAGTTTATTATATCTTATTTATAATTAGAGTCATAAAGTATATATATTTGTGGTGATTACTGAATTGAAAGTCAAATGAAGAAAGAAAAGATTTTTGTTTAGCTCACATCTCTTGCAATAGCATAATACGAGGTTGGCTAAATGTCGGATAGCATTCTCATAATCAGTCTTTATTAAGTTCAACGAGAGACATTTCCAAAGTACCTATCTAAACTTTTTTTTAATGATATTGTTTCATATGAAATTATTAGTAAATGAAAAGTTAGAAAATCATAGAGTTTACCATTGATTTTTCCATTGTCAATCAATTTTAGAGCACACTATGCACACACACATATCCTATTAATATTATAAACGCGAAAGTTTGTAAGTATGGATGAATGTTTGTTACTCTTTCACCTAAAAACTACTAAATGGATTTTATCGAAAGAATATTACATAGGCTACAATTTATAAAGATTCAATTCACACAATTTCTTTGCATGCTGGTAACACCGTGGAGCTCAGCTAGTATTTCAAATAATCATTATTTGTGAATTGCTCAACAGTTGGATTTGAGATGCCTGTTAGTGCATATGATACTAGGAACTAAATAGTGTGGTGTATTAAGTGTTTGAAAATATTTATTATTAAATAATATTACTTGTAACATTTCTATATCTATCGTTATATCAAAAGAATGTTACTATTTCTTTATACGTCCCCATTAAATACTTCATTGATATTTTTAAGGAAAGATCCTATTATATTGAATATAAATACCTAAAGCTATTAATTTCTTGACCTATAAGCGTTGAAACATAATACAAGTAGGTAGGGAATTGGTTATTCTTATTGAAGTCATGTTCTACTAAATAAATGAAAAAGGGATCGAATCCAATTATGCAAAACCAAATACCTACGAGTACCTGAGTCTGAACAGGAAAAAACAAAATTGACATTTAGATTTTAAAAGGTGACACGCTAAGGAATGTTAAGTAGTTTTAAATGTAGTAGGTACGAGCCTAGTTAATTAAGAATTTACTATTAGGTCTTATTTTAAGATAAATGTTATAAAAAATAATGCTTGTTTTTGTCTTAGTAATAAATATTTGAACAGATCCTTTAAGTGTTATTATTAAAGAAGTTGTTTACAATACCTTATAAATTATAATATTAGTTCTTAGGAAGTTTATTCAAAACTACTGGTAGTGGCATTTTTCAAGAATAATAAACGAAACATCTTTATGTTTGAAGTTAACAGTAGCATCTAAATACATACATTTTAATTTACACACATAAGTAAATCAGATGTCAAATGAATGTTTCTCACCAAAAAATCATTTAGAAAGAGTAACCCTAACGGTTTTTCAGTTAAAAGAGTGTAACTTACAACTCTCGCTTGCTCGCGTTTATATAATCTTCTTCTTCTCCATTTCTTCTTCATTCCGCTGCTGGTCATAATTCTAAATGTGGACACCGATTACGGGCTTGCATACCATGTACAGACTTATATATTATATACACATTTACAAAAGTAAATATATATTTTAATAAACTTCAACTTATATCAATAGTTAGTTAACACATTTGTTGTATATTTTATACAGCAAATGTGTTAACTAACTATTGTGGACTCCTTTCGAATAAGATAAATATGATGATGTCTATGTGCGTATAAAACATAATTGATTTCTGTTACTCATAACTAAAGACAAATCAGGGAACCATCAGATCCTATCTCACTTTCTACTATTATTTTACTATGGATGTTTGTTACTCGTTTACTTTTCACGTTGTTGTACTTCTTTACTCTTTCATGTCAAAAACAACTACAAGGATTCAAATGATACTTTACTGTAGTATAACTTATACCTCAGAAAAACATATACTCCTTTTTACCTCGATATCCGATATATTTGCGGATGGAGCCACAAACAGAATCTAATCTCTCGCGTATTTCAATTGCTTAAATAATAATTCCTAGTTTCATGTTGTTATCTCATACTGTCTTAGATTTTCAGTCGTCTGTAGTCTGTATACAACTCAGTGTAAAAAAAAAATAGTCTGCGCATGCACAGTTTTAGGATTCTTAAAAACAAAAGATAGAGAAAGGTGAATTAGCTCACCCACAGATTTACTATTGCCATTATTGCGACATGTTATGTGGTGGCTGCATTTGATCCAGTGTAATTGCCCACTGATCTCTGAACTATAATTATAAGTCGCTAAGAAGAGGTATTTTCTCTAACTACTTCAGATTACCAAACTGAATCTATTACAATAACGTTTCGTGTGTCTAAAAAACTTCCTTTGGCTATTCTGTTTCGTCAACGTTTTATGCTACATTAAAACAATTGAAATTCTTCATGTGTCATCAATACACATTAATATTAACTATGACTAAAATAATAATTAAGAGAGTTTTAGGTTTTTTTTGTTTTATTCAGTAAAATAGTTGAAAGAGTTAGATGTTCTTCAAGTTGAATAACAATGGGTAAGCTTCTGGTTGCACCTCGAAAAACGTCTACAATAAATACGCCATATTTGGTAAGGTGTGATCAGGTAATATTCAAATAGGTAAATGCACTAGAATTTGGAATTAGGAAATAAAACCGCAGACTCTTTAAGTGTTAACGTGACCCAGGTGTTGCAATTTTACTTAACTTATATTTTTCCTTATATCTATTCGAATGGTCTTGAGTTTAACCGATTACATATTGGACTTGATTTACCATTGACGACCTTTGGCGGATATAAAACCTATATATATAGCTATGTTAAGTCAGTGCCTAAAAGATGTCTTAAGTTGTATGTCTAATATATTGACATGATTTAACATAGATTTAAAAAGTAGGTCGTAAATAAAACAATTACCATTCCGTAGGTTTCTGTAGTAAATGTTATAGAAGTACTTTTTGGCCCCATCGTCAGGTCAATATAGTATTTCATTCACATCATAATCTTCCAAATGGATAATGTCCTTCCTCAAGAATTAAAATATCTCCAAACTCTATATCATAGAAATCGTAACAGACAGGCGGAGTTACTTTCAAATTTATAATATTAGCAAGCTTAAATGCAATTTTATTTCGGTACGAGAAATACAAAGAAGATTTCAAAATTAACTTCAAAGATTACATACTCACAAAGGAAACTGGTGAAATGCGATAATAAAAGTATCATTTACACTCGGTTAATTAAGATTTTCAGAATCATTTGCATTAAGTCTGTTATGCAGTTACTTATTTCTAAACTTTTATTTCTGTAATAGATTAACGAATGTATGCAAGATAGGTGTCACTTCCATTGTTTGTATTATTAAGAAATTGTTTCGAATTTATAACTAGAACCCTATGAAGTTGATTTCAAACATTACGAAACCATAGTAATCGTGGTTAAATTTCTTAAACAAAGAAAAAATTATTTAGCAACACACTAAAAATCGTAAGGATAAAACACTTTTGTGACACAATTAATTTATATTCGATCCTTTGCTCAGATAACACGTGCCCGGACTTAATGAAGACGTTTGTAATCAGTTTACCAAAAACTTTTGACCAAAACAACCTTTTAAAAACTGGCACATTTGTTTTAGGGCAATGCCTGCATTGTTGTGAGGTGTGAAGTAATGTAATGTCGTCATTTAACCTTTAATTTATTTACTTAAATGATACCATTTCAGTGGACAGTGGCTATTTTTGTAAATGTGGTTTTGCGATAAGCATATCTGCTACATGAATTACAATTTAACTACTGTTTAGAGCAAGGTTTACGGTGGAGTTTTATCTTTAGATTAGTTCCAGATATATAATAATACTAAACCTCCTTGCTAAGGCTTATATCTAGCAGTGGATAATATATAGCGCAAATAGATAGTGATTATTGAGGAAGAATTAGGTACATAATTTGTTAAGTTTGTGTGGTTAAAATACTCGATACTTGCTGAAGGTCCCGAAAGAAAATAAGCTGCTTGCAAAAGTGATTATTTATTAATTTACAACTTCATGCACTTGTGTACATCGGTGGACTTAATTCCCAGGGCATTCTCTATCAGCCAACCTTCAGTGGGTGTAGAGACCTAGTATGGTAGGTGCAGCGAGGTTAGTCAGAAATCAATACAATTTATAATATATAAGAAATAGAAATATACATATAAACATAAACATACACATATAAGCATATAAATATATATATATATCTTTTAATACGTGAAGCAAAAACTTTGTACCTCTTTTTACGAGAGTTATGCGAACGAAGGAGTATGAAGTTTGGCTCAGTTAAAGTATATACAAAAGAAGAGTGCAGCAATGTAAAGAAAAACGGTCGAATTTCGACCTCTAGGGGGCCATTTGTTAGATTAAATAAATAATAATAATAACAACTTTATTTATTATCCTATCACAGATGTATGCAGTAGAGTGTAGATGCTTAATCGAAAACACATTTGCAACAAACAAATAAAAAGGTATTAAGTATCCCGACAAACATTTACAACTTTACGCATTCTACTTTTACATTTTATAATTCCTCTAGTTGTTTCTAAGTTGTGTATGGTATTAATTTAAAAAAAGTTTAACTATGGATTCACTAAATCCTTTACAGTTATCTATTAACCTAACTAATGTAATCATTATTGAGATTTCTTCTTGATTAAACTTTTAATCTGAAGATTATTATACGGCCCCAAACGAGTAACTTCAATTCAAAAACAATTTAAGCTATAAAATTTAGTTGGCTATGTATGTTTTAACTCCATATACTCTAGGGTACATTTGGAGAGATTCTCATTATATTTTTAAATTTTGTAACGTAAAAGCTATCTAAATAAAAGCTGTGTCTAGGACACTATTGCATATACGGTAATTTTTAGATAATAAATAAAAAAGAACAATGACTAGAAATTAAAATTGATAACCAACATTTTTACCTTTAATATGTTTTACTGCCGCTCCCAACTAGTACATACACAGTCACATAATAATGACATCCGTATCTCTTATCTTTACAATTATAATAGGCGCATAAGTGGGCGGTGTTATTTTCATTGTTAAAGTACCTGGTAAACAGGTAACCGTTGAATGGGAGGCTCAAATTTGACAGCCATTATTAGCTGTTAAACTAATTATCATACAATGAGCCTCTGTAGAGATGGAGGTTGATGGGGACACATTTCTAAAACCGAATAACAACGACCTTAATTGTACGTATATTGACTTTCAATGAACAATATTGTAAAAAGACTATTGTGAACTTTGCTAAGGAGGGAAGTGGACTTATTATATTTCCAATGCACAGTTTTCTTCTGATTAGCTTCGTAGCGGGTTCCAAGACAGTTGCATTTTTCCCGCGACACCTTGAGTGCCAAATATAACTCGGATCATCACACGGTAAGACATCGCTGTTGATCCTGGTGTACAGGAGTTACAGTGGTGGGCGTGTGGGCGAGATTAGTCCCAATATTGGGAATTCAAGTAACATGACAGGTGTCGAAGAACTGTAGATTACTTATTTGTTACACTGATACATGGCAGAGTTACACTTGTCCGATTCCGACATACCACCACGGCCGCAAAAGCCTGTGGGTACCATACGTAAAAAAAAGTAGTAGGTCTAAATATATTGTTAAATAACTATACAAATAACGATGAGCTAGTCGGAAGTAAAACATTAGTTAAACATTTATTAAGTTTAAATTAGCAGGTAATACTATATTAAATACCTTCGTAATATAATACAATAGTTAAATCACCTCGTGAATCATATAATTCGATAAAAATATTGAAAGCAATCTTGATGGTATTTGGCCATGGCTTTTCTGTGTTTGGAGTGTGATTACAACACGAATTGAAGATCAGATGCATGAATAATGTTATGTTGTACTGTGATAATGACATACCATTGCTCTCAATCGTACTTATGGTTTATTTCTTCTTAGTTTGCTTAAATAATTTTACCATGAATTTCATGGTTAAATAATTATGTACATTTTTGTATATATTACTAGCTTTTGCCCACGGCCACACCCGCGTTTATATCGTTATCGCGGTAAAAAAATATTTAAAGCATCTCCATGCCATTTTTCATCGAAATCGGTGCAGCGATTTAGTCGTGAAAGCATAACAAACAGACAAGAAGACCGAGCTACTTTCGAGTTCATGATACTAAGTATGGATTCGTACTTTAAAGCCTACTTTACCCTAAGGTTCGGTATATTTAAAAGTATATATATTCTTGTCTTATCCCCAACTGACATTACTCTGTATTTACATTATTATTATTATATATTCTTGTTATCAAATACTTATAGAGTAAAGTTAAGCATTGAAGTTATGTTATACCTATAAACAGAAGTTTAGAATTAGCTTATATGCAAAATTAAGCTTTTCCATTACCGTATAACTTTTCTTACACAGTAATGAAGTGGCTCAATTTTGCATAGGAATAAATTAAGCAATCAACAGTCAAATGCGTGTGTCCTCGTCTAACCATCTCCTGTTTCACCCACGCAAAATAAAGGAATTCTTAGAATTTTAATATCGCTTATTTACTGACAATTGCCACATATAAGTTTAGTAACCACAAACTCCAACCGATACAATCAATTTTAAATTAAGCCACTGCTTTACTTTTCTTCTTGTTGTGGTAAATTAAGAACACAAACATTAAGAACACAAATAGTGATATAAGAGTCGATTAAGAGAGCAAACTACCCAGGGCAACGTCACTGAAAAAACAAGGAAAACTTAAATCAATCTCAATATAGCAATAAATCTGGGTAGCGTGGTACAGTAGGCCAAAGTCTCCATTCTACGGAGTGGCCTATGTTCAGTACCGGCCTGTGAAAGGCTGGTAATAACCACTGCTTTACAAATTTAATCTACATTTATTTAAATTTTAAACAAGCATTACACACACACACACACCACACACACACACCAACACTCAAACACACACACACACACACACACACACACACACACATACACACACACACATTCACACACACGCCCAGAGCTAGGGAGATATTAGTATTTTTGAAATTTTAAAGAAGAAATAATATTAATATATACAATTATTTAAATTACATACTTACATAAATAAATAAGATTATAATTCTTCCAGATACATTGGTTTATTATACATTAGATTAGCAATTATAAACCAAAAATGCACAGGCTGAAATTGAGAACAAGTTCTTAATCGAGGTAAACGTCAGTTTAGTGTTCAATGTCGCGCCAACCGAAGTTGACGGAGTGATACGTAACAAAAACGATCATTAAAATGAGCAAATGAGAAATAAAAGAATGCATACAAATTCAAAAAACTGTAAGAAATCAAGTAGATTTTTTTTTCACATGCATATATAGTCAACATGTATTGAAATTAAGGCAAATAATGTTACAGTGTTGTCATTCACACATCTTTATGTTTTCCCAAATTAGTCGGAGAATATGTATTAAATTAAATAGTTTTGCTTTATTCATCACCATAAATTTATTTACAAATTACATATTGATATTGACACGATAAGAACTAGCATTTGATTACTTAGTCACCAGACATATTTTTAGTAATTCATAATGTAATATATGCAAATTCATTGTAGTCGTAAAATTTTGTGAACGTATGAATTAATACTTAGGTATACGGCATTTCATTGCTTCATACGTTGAAGCTATACATTTATACTAATTTATGTTATTATTTATACGTGCGTAAAAAATAAATCTTATGAAAGCAAAATGCTCACTGCAAAAAAAAAATTAAAAGACAATTATCTACTCAACTGATGCTTCACAGCGGTGATTTATTTTATTTTTTACATAAATTATTTTAACAAAACATGTATGGCCATTATAATAATCATACCTATTTTATTTAAATACAGTACAAGAGGTACAGGAACAAGCAATTTTAAATACTGTAATTTTTTTTTCTCGGTTTTTTGGTAAATTTTCATGGTGTAGTAAACACTGGTTCGCAATTGTTATGTTTGTCTTTATCTAATTGTAGCAACGATTGTTCTTGTAACGCGTGTAAGTGGGAGAGCCACGTTTTGGCGTGCATGGGGCGGCTGGACCTGAGTGATATCACGGTCTCACAGAAAACCAATGTAAAACGGCGCCTGCGCTGTGTTTCACCGAGTGAGTGAGGATATCGGAGGCCCATAATCCAACCCTTCCCCTCATCCCCCTTCCCATCCCCCAAGGCCACTAACGCACTTGTGACGCCTATGCTGTTAAGGGTGTCCATAGGCGGCGGTTATCGCTTACCATCAGGCGATACGTCTGCTTGTTTGCTCAAATGTTTCAAAAAAAAAAGTGAGACATGCGTATATTTATTTTCAAATGTCTAATGGTTTCAAAGCTAGATCGTCATATTTCAAAGTTGTTTTTTGCGACGTATGGTAATGAAGTTTGCGCCTATATAGGCATATCTCAATGAACACACACAAAAACATTTCAGTATTCATGTCGCATTCAATGATTGTTCTATTATTTAGTAATACCTTTTCCGGAATAACACAATGTAGCAACATAATCTGTCTATAATTTTTATTGTCATGAAAACGTAGTATAGAATAAAAAGTAATGGTATCATTGATATTATGTTTATTACCGGTTTTAAATTTTAAGAGATTTCATCATCATCACCATCATCATCATCATCATCACCATCATCATCATCATCAGCCTATCGCAGTCCACAGCTGGACATAGGCCTCTCCAATTGCATACCGCTTAGTCCGATCCATGGCTTCTCGCATCCAGCTCCTGCCAACCGTCTTGCGCAAATCATCACTCCACTTGGCCTGTAGACGTCCTACACTACGTTTGCCGAGACGCGGTCTCCACTTAATAACTCTTTTACCCCAATGGTTATCGAGATGATATGATGATAATTTACACAAATCATCCAATCAGGATGATTTGTGTAAATTAAACTAAAAAAAAATATGTATTTTTAACGATGAGTCATATTTAACTAGGATGGACGCTAATAGCTGGTTGTCTTCATAAAATAAATAGTGGACTGTACTGGGAGTTCTTTCATCTCAGCAACACATACTAACCATAACACATCTGCTCATAGTCCAGACGAATGATTGCAGGATAAAAAAATACCTTACTTTAAAAACTATCATTACAGGTAAACCCAATGTTTAAATCCTGAAAGGTTAAAGTCATTAATCAGTTTATTTTGGATTCTTGGTACCATTAAGGGCTTAAAATAACTTAGAAAGAAACATCATTTTATTTTTATTTGTAGTGCTTACCATCGTCTAACATTTCCTTCGTGGTAAAGGACACTTTTATCTGTTCAGAGTTTTCTAAATATGGCAGTGGCTGACTTTCATTGCCTTTTCCAGAATATGGAAACGCCAAACCACCTGTGATGCTGTAACAGATGGTCTCTTATAATGAAGCCATAAAGTGATGCTAATACAACGTACTATAGAATAGTTCCACATCGGTACGTGACGTAAGTACATTTTTAAGATTCTTTATTATTATAATTAAATAATCTATAAATAAGTCATGATAACAACGTTTAAAATGTATATTATATTTAACCAAGCTTTACCCATTGAGCAACACGAATCACTGAACGGATGGGAGTAACCATAGCGTTTTTTCCAGATACAAAACAGTCTGTCATTTTTAGTGGGAGGAGCGAAGGGAGGGGGGGGGCTTAAGGGGTGGATACTCATACAAATTTAAGACTCACATACGAAAGCAATTGCCACTCACACATAACATTCATAATTTCACGCACACATTAATACATTGCATGTTACAACAGTCTAACGCATCGGCCCATTTGAGCTTATACTTTATTAAAGGGGACCGCCTGCGTATGGTTACTCCGTATTGCTCTATGAATTGCACCCTGCCATTTTTCGCTGACACAGATTTATATGAAATGAAGAGCAAAGCTAACGAGGAAAAAAGATAAAGAGGATCAAGTGCGTGCCAGGCCTCGCATAGAATATAGTTCCGTAGTTATCCATTTGTTGTGATTTTATTTTTAAATATTTTATATGTTTACTTATTATTTCGTTACTTTTGTACAAAGTTTTCCAAGAAAGCGCATTTAAAAAGTTAGGCATCTAAAACTCTTGAACTAAAATAGTTATCTAAGACGTTAAAATTTTCTTTAAAGTTCATTACATGGAGTGCCATCAGGAATTTTTACAGATATTTTGCATAAGCCGTTTAGCTTTAAGAATAATAATATAAAAAATAATAATAAAAATAAGAAAAAGGGGAAGCTAAATCTAACAAACGGGTCTTAGCCAAGTTTACCAGGGAGAAATGATGTAAGATTAGGGCGAGGATGTACAATATTGTACAGTTTGTACAATAGATTTACAACGCCAATGATGTGTTGGATGGTTTCAGAACTGCTATGACATCGTCTAAATAAGTCAGTAGGAAGATTGGGGAGTCGGATTATGTGTTTCTGATAGTTAATAGTATCTATAATCAACAATAAAATAAATAAATAAAAAATAATAAAAAAAGAAAAACAAAGAATAACAATCACAAAAGACTCGGTTTCTGGGAAGAGTTCTCCGTGTAACAGCCATTCGTTCGACGCTTTTCTGTCGACATGTGTTTGACTGAGATCGGCGAGGTATCTGCCATGTAAGGACTTTTGTGCTCATAAGTCTATCTTCTGCAGTTAATTTTGGGTACATGTTTCTGAAATATTAGTTAAGTTAATTTTTTGTCTTTATCGGTTAAGAATTTATGAAGTTGGGATTGTTCGGCTTTGGCATAAAAATATTTGCATAGCTTATCTACGAACATATTGTGTAAATTCTGTATGTCAATTAGGCCTCTACCTCCATTTTGGCGGGGTAATGTAAGGCGTTGTGTGCATGATCTGGGGCGATATTTCCCATTGGTTGTCATGTGTGTGTTGTTGTAGTTTAATAAGATCACTTTGAGACAAAATTACAATCCCAAAGGAATAAATAAGGACCGGTAATGCATATGTGTTGATGGCTTTGATACTATTGCGTGAACTTAATTGGGTTCTCAGGATCTGATTTAGTCTGGCTTCATTATTATTACTCAATATAATTAGGTATGAAGAAGTCTACAACGCGGAAATAAAGGGAAGACATGGTCGTTTCAATGCAACAGAGGAATTAAAATAGCTTTCGTTTACGCGCATCATTACTTATTAACAATACGTGACCATGTTAAGAAGGAAACTTAGATTTGCTTCTAAGAATATATCTATTAACATTCACCTTGAATTAAGCTCGTTCGTCTTGCTTGATTTTAGTTCATCGATGTCATGTGAGAACCGGTTTCATTGAAACTAAGGCGCTTACTCATTGGAGCTAAATATGAATTAATATTTTAATGTATATAAATATTGCCAGTAAAAAAAAAACAATACAAATAAAATTTCATCATAGCCAAGAAGCTTTACTTTATTTTCAAATATTTCAAAAGCAATAAATATTAGTTTACTATAAAAGAGGTATCGCCATAACTATCAGTGTTTCAATATAATAAATATTACAATCAATATACATTAAATACTATTGAAACCAATATCTCGCCATTTCTATTTCCTAATACCTATTGTATTTAACGTTTCATATCATTGAGCAATTAATGATTATTTGTGTTTTTTGAACTTAGTAGGCCAAAACCTTTTTTTAAGGCTCCTTATAGAAAAGATGTTTAGACTATATGTATATGACCTATGCCCAGAAGGGAACATAAAATATGTTCAAGTGATGAGTATTTTATGTAAAAAAAAAACGATATTAGCCATCCATCTGCACACGACTTTTATTGCCCCCATTAAGGTAGTCGTTGCAAATCCAATGTACTTTGAATAGTTAACGAGGAAGTGCGAGTCGAGTACTTTAAACACGACTAACAGGTTTGAGATATGTCGAGCATAAATGTTATATACGTGACATTTTCTTTGTGTCTTTTTGTACAATAAGGACTAAAAAATCTTAAAAAACTAGAGATAAGCTAATGACACGAGTTACTTGTAGCTAACAGCTTTGTCTTGTTGACAATCGGACCAGACATTTGACATTAAAAGATAGTTCTTTTCGGAGTCAGATGTTTAATAAAAAGGAACCTTCTTATTCATAAACGTTGTTCAACTTTAGCAACGGTTTTGTGTTATTTTGAACTATAAGATTGTCAGTTTTAAGTTGAAAATAATACTGAAGCGTTGCTTAAAGTTAAATAAGGTTTATGAATGAGGTGGTAAATGTTTGTATACCGACATACCTTTAGAAATATATGACGCTTTTAAACTAGATAGTAAGAAAACAAATAGTACACGTGATAGGTTTTTTAAACTGCTGTTATATTTTAGACTGCCTCTGTGGCACCTTAGTAGCGAAAGCGACTGCTGTGCAAGAGGTCTCGGGCTCGATTCCTGAGTCGGGCCAAATGTTTATATGATCTGCAAATATTTGTTTCAGAGTTTGGGTGTTTTCTATGTATAATATGTATGTATTTATAAAAAAAAGTATAGCAGTATTAATATCAGTTATCTAATACCCATAGTACAAGCTCTGCTCAGTTTGGGACTAGATGGCGTTGTGTGTTAAAAATGTCTGAATATGTCTGAATATAATATAATATGTATATATTTTATAGTTTTATGTCACAGTGGCACATAAGGCGACGAACATAGGCTCGGAACCGATAAAAATTGAGATTTATTGTGGAGGCCCACAGTCTATTGCTAGATATAGACCCCTCGTAGACATCGTTGGCTTACAATATCACGCTGGCTAGACAGAGTGTCACTTCCCTTATTCATCCCATGGGTGTCATAAGATGTGATTAAATAAGCAAACTATGAAGAATAACAGCACTGAAAAGAGAAGAAAAACTTGGAACAAACTCTATATGAATCCGTCTGACCACGTTAAATAATGATTAAAATTTAATTGATAAAAAACATCATGAAGAAAATAACAATACTGTAAAGTTGATAATTCCACGAGCAGGTCTTCACAGAACGAATTAAATCTTATTGGTGTTAGCAGTTACGTTGTAATAGCTCTAATTTACCCATTTTCAATCAATTTCAATATGTAAATTATAACTTTTTAAATAAAAAATTGAAAACGATTTTAACTGAGTCCATTAAACCATTCAGTTACAACATTACATAAATTGGTGATTAATGTCAACATCCCCTATTAATTTGAGTAGTATTACACGATCTGTCATGTAAAATTTCAACTCGATATTAATTTTAATAATCGGGAAACCAATCACTTCAAATTACCGTAAGAATATCTGACGTAATGTCATAGCACGATGTTATGATGTTTATGTAACGGAACATCAGTATTTTGAAGATCCATTTATGTTATTAACAGCCCATGCAATAGCACTTATGTTTATTTATTATTATTTCCTAGTACTTGTATTTGGCTAGTATAGTTTGGTTCCGGAGTTTGTTCTGCAACAATGTATTTCTCTCTAAAGCTTGTTGTATTATTTGCAAGTTTCAAAGAAATTTTCAATGTAAGTGATGTATTGAAATTTCCTACGACATTGCATTCGTGATAAGCGCTTTTTACAGCGTAAATAGAAACAAGTTTATTTTGCTCAAGTATTTACTATAGGTTTAAGTGTGTATTAAGCTTAGAAACATTTTTGTTTTGGTCATAATGTAATAAGTACTGTAGAATTAAAACAATGATCTGAGGATAAGTCATTAGTGGCTAACAATCTTCTCTCTTTGTTTGAGACAAAAGACTTGAGTTGACTGTCGTTATCAGTAAATTATCAACTTTGGACATCTGGGATTTCTTTAAATTTAACAATTTTAGATTTAGCACTGTACTAAATTGGTGTAAACAAAGTGATTTCCTTTGTGAGGAGTCTAATATTTCACAAGTTCCTTTAACTATAAAACATGTCGAAAGAGATATATATACAAATACTAGCTGACCTATCGAACTTCATACCGCCATATTTTTTCAAAATTTCCGAAAAGCTTGTTTTTAACCCCTGACACAAAAAGAGGGGTGTTGTAAGTTTGACGTCGATGTCTGTGTGTATGTGTGTATGTGTCTATCTGTGGCATAGTAGCTCTCAAACGGACGGACCGATTAAGATACTGGTTTTTTCATTAGAAAACCAGTTTCCTTTGCCGTGGTTCTTAGCTATGTTTGCTTAAAATCGGTCCAGCAGTGTAGGAGTATAAGCTCTTTTCCAAGTTACGTAAGGGATTTTTGGCGTATGATTACTCAATTAAGTACTTGCGTAAGGGCTTTTAATTTTTTTTTATTTAAGCTTGTTATCATTTATGTCTGCAACAGCCTCCTACAGGTAGTACAATCATGAACGAAAAAATATTACACTTCAGGTTTTCTCATAATTGTCTTTGATACAAATCTTGTCCTGAAAATTAGCAAACACATAAAAAAAAGAATTATGTTTTACAATTTGGGGCATCGGATCAAACGATCGGAAGTTATGTGCGTACATACATTTCAGTTATCCATTTTTATTATTATAAATAAAAATTATTATGAGTCTATGTGTTATAGGTATAACATCATATTTTGGTAAATTTAATAATATATAATAATATATATAAATTTAAAATAGGCAGTAAAATAATAGTTTATCGCTCCAAATTTATAGGTAGCTATTAAATTTCTTATAGATGTGATATAATTTCAATAACATGGTAAGTAAAAAAACAAAAAATATATATAATAATAAAGAAATGTATTATGAAATTAAACTAAAAATTAACTTAACTTTTCTAGTGAAATGTTAAGATGTAACTATGTTTTAACAAGTTGAATAAAATTTTTAAGATGTCTTTTAAAATAAATCTGATGTAATTTCTTTTATCTTTTAAAAAGAATCATAAATTTTATGTAATATTAATAAAATTTGTTTGCCTACAACTAAAAAGTATTAAAAAACCTCGATTAAAATCTTTTTTAATATCCTTAATATTTCAGAAAATTTCATAAAGTATAAAGTACATTTGATGGTCACTTTTTGACAGATAGACAAAAAACTCTTTATTTGTACACCGTATTACAAATACTATTCTTACTAATCTAATTATAAATAGATTTATTGATATAGTTCTTATGTTGTTTATAACAAGATCATACAAATCACACTTTTTATAGCCATAGTTTGGCATTATTAATATTGTCAAATCATGCGATGTAGACTTTAAAGTTCAGAAGTTAATTACTGATAATAATCAACGGAAATGTTTTAGTGCTTCTACATACTAGTATTATCATCAACAGTTTTATTTAATCTAATGTTGGACGTACTATTTGTTATTTCTTGGTAATGATATAATGAGAGCGCCACGCTACGGTACAAATGGGCAGGCTCGACCGGAGGGATACCACAGTCTTACAGAAAACAGGTGTGAAACAGCGCTTGCGCTGTATTTCACCGAGTGAGTGAGGATACCGGTGGCCCATATCCAACCACACCCCTATCCATTTCCCCTTCACTTGTGAGGTCTCTGGTGTTGCGGGTGTCCGTGAGCGGCGGTTATCGCCTACCAACAGACCATATGTAGACTCGTTTACCCACTCTTTCATAAAAAAAAAAATATGTGGGTTGGGCTTGCATTCATTAGTGTTACTTACAGTATTTTTTTAGTTACATCGAATGGTGATACTCTACGAACATAATCTCTTATTATTAGATTATTGTTGTTGTGCTGAGCTAATTGGTTAGCTCAGTATCAGAAGATTTTTTTGTATACTTGTTGTATGATTGATTGATTTTTGTTAAAAGTGTAAAGGGGTTTCTTATCTAAGTTATATCATAATACTTGAGAAACAATTATATTTAGTTTTTACTTGTTAATATTTTTAGATTAAATAACGTTGGCACTGTTTAATGCTATGCTTGCGCTATAATTTAGTATGCTATAATAGACAAAACTTTCATTCAATATTTCATACACTGCTTTTTTTTAAATCCAGTCATTTATCGAAAATTCTAGTGCTCCGATTTCAATTCAAATATCCAATCCATAGTGGTGGTAAAATAGTATAAGAAGATGAAATTGATTTCTGCTTAGATTATATTCTGCTTAGATCATACATATCGTTGGTAATACAAATCTTTAAACCTAAAACCTAGTTGTGGAACAAGTTAATCAACGAAATATATGTTAAATATTTGTAGCGGAGATTACAACAATATTTAAAATGTAATCAAATAAATACCTTATTTTAAGATACTAAATGTACAACGCATTAAGGATTTCCTGCAAAATAACTTTAACAATAAATAATTAAATGTTTATATTGAATAGTATAAGGTAGTTGAACGACCTAGCGAAGGTCGCGGGAAGCTGTTGGCTGAAGGCAGTATAGAACACGTTATTATGAAGACCCTCGGGATCCTCTGTTCAGCAGTGGATGGTTTTCGGCTGATATAATGATTTACATTTAAAAACCCACTCAGTCATATTGGTTTAGTCATGTTGCGGTATGTATAACCCGCCTTTACTACGTGAAATTAGAATCTAATAGAAAATTGGTGTTTAACAGTTAATTAGTTACTTTTCACAGAGTGACTGAAGCTCCCGGACCAACTGTTCACCTTAATATGGGGTGAGGATACATTTGAAAGATAGTAATACAATTACGACTTTGGAAATAGTTATGGGTAACGGCAGTCATTTATCATCAGGGTTTCAAGTCTTTTAGTTTACTTTTATGCCATAAAAAGTCATAAAACTTTCAACTAACAGTTTATACATGTAATGAGATAAGATGTAGTTATTGTTTCAGAATTTCGTGAAAGACTGTATTTGATTGATTGATTAAAAGACTGTAAGTTAATAAACAGGCGCTGTTGAAGAGTTGATATTCTACAAACGTAAACGCTATCAGAAAAGTAACAAATGTATGAGAATGATCGTATCTCAGCGCTAAGTTACGCAGTCAAAACAAAATATTAGCCAATAATATAATAGAATAGAAGCGCAAGCGATTGTTGGAAGAGAATCGACGTAAAACACTTGCATCTTGGCTTAGAGGTCAGGTATTGGATATTTCTTATAAGGACATCTTAATAGTCATAACTATTTTTAGTTAAAGATAAGGAGTGAACACTGACTCAGGGGAGCATCATATTGAAAGTATAATTATAGAGTAGTATTAAAGTATTCTGCCAGACCTTTGACTGTTATTATAAATAAATCACGACCACGATCTTTCAATAAACATTAATTGATAGTATATTACAACCTTTCATAATTTCAATCAAGTTCATCTTCTTGGCAATAATTGTTTTTAAGTAGTATTTTAATAGATTTACTTTCTAATACTCATGTTTCGTCCAAACTAAACTTAGCCTGAGGACTCGAATTAAATGAAATTGGCTACCTCATCATCTTCGGAGAGGCATACGTCAAGGTATATGTCCAGCTTTTAAAGGCTTTAGTCACTTTAATTTAGGGAATATGCAATTCTTCACATCTTTCTACAATAGTTCCTGGTTGAAATATATTTTACCCGGACTGCTTTAAATGCGGTACTGAACGAACTTCACTCGATATTTAAAGTTATTCTCCATCAAATGGTCTTTGAATTACGTATGCGTAGATTTATCCTTTCTAGCCTTTTTTATGAATAAACACTTGTATCATAAAAGGATATAATAAAAGTTAAAATGTAACAGATAGCTTTAACTAAACTGAATGCGTAACATTACATCTGGCTTGCTCAAATTACCTTTTAATAATTCCAACCACATGGTTAGTACATTTATTATTTCCTGGCAAAGTTGCGGTTATACGTAATAATTATTTAGTCTATAGTTAGTACGATTTATAGCTTACATGTAAACCCTATAATTAATTGTTAAGTTTGGTGTAGCTCGAGCCTTAAACCCCGCTTAGTTTTGACTTTACATCACCTTACTTTGTATATTGTACATTATCTTTTTTTCATGTATCAAGCCATTATAAGTAATTCTAAAAAAAGCGAGAGCCGTATCTCTGGCTATCCGTACGGAAATAAACCCTATTGCTGTCTATCGCTAATTCGCAATAATAACTAGAATTGGCTGTCATAAATTCAGAAATAACAATTGGCAATCATATTCTAATTCTGTCGACACTAAGAACCATGTTTATGAGTATAACTGTGTTGCTGGGTTTTATACATTAGTAGACATCAACATATATACATACATCTTATAGAATTCATATTTACATGCAATTAACAGTGCAATGTTGATTGTACTACAATGTCGACGTACATTTGCAGTTAAAATTATTTTAGTCCAATGCTTACTAAACACGGCATATACGTATTTATCTCAGCAAACATATGTATAAAAATAATAAGGAGCTACAATATAAATACTAATAACAAAAATATTCGCATGTGCACTCCTATTTTCTTTATAGAAGTTTTCACTTTACTGTGTTCAGTTTTATCGACAATCGGTAACCTCTTTCAAGCAACTTTTGTTGAGACAATAACTTACATTAGTATTACATTAAAAGGCAGGTAAAATTGTATATAGAACTATTTCTACAAAACTTTGTTACGAAAAGGATAAATTATAAATTTGGGGTTTTACATATATAATGGTACGAAGTAAATTAGGCCACGGTTTGTGCTATACTTTTTTTTACCCGACTACGGCAAAGCCAAAGGAGGGCTTTGATTTTGGCAGGCTATGTAAGTTTGTATGTATATTTGTACCGTGACCCAGGAATCGAACCCGAGACCTCAAAAACTGCAGTCCCATACGCTACCGCCGCACCACCGAGGCATTGTAATGTGATGCCCTTTAGTAGTCATAAAGTTCTGTATTGAAAATAAATTTGAGATAAATATTCCGTGTTTAGTACCATCGGGAAGTGCGTTACTTATATATTTCAAGAATAAATGTTTTATATTATTAGTATTTAGTCGTGACTTTATCCGTTTTTATTTCGTAGATAATGGTGATATTTCATTATAATAATAGAAATTAATATTTTAACGGTACCAAATCATTTTAAACACAAATAGGAATTAATAAAACCAAACTACGACAGAAAACGACGTTGAAAATGTATGAAACAAGTTTGAAAAGCCGCAGTCACGCGTTGTTAAAGTGTTATGGTACGTTTTTGTGTAGTTTGTGACTACGTACGTTTTCTATCGTAGTTGGGTTTTTGCTTTTTCTTTTTTTATTCAGACTAAGATTAGTGTTCGGATCAACATTCATGTGAAGACATCGTATAGTGAACGATAATAAACAATAAATAAATATGTTCAGATAAATATGTTCAGACATTTTAACACACAACGCCATCTAGTCCCAAACTAAGCAGAGCTTGTACTATGGGTACTAGATAACACCCAAACTCCGAAACAAATATTTGCAGATCATACAAACATTTGGTCCGACTCAGGAATCGAACCCAAGATCTCTAGCACAGCAGTCGCATTCGCTACCACTGCACCACAGAGGCAGTCACAATAAAAAAACAAAGACACAATAGCTAACGATGCTAATTGTAAATGATTAAGAGATAAATTGAATAGTATAATTATAGCAATTGTTCTATTTAATCACACGTACGTACATTGTATTCTGAAAATTAAAAATAGCTAGAACTGTTTGAATGTCTAGATTCTGAGGCGTTAACTATTTTTGCGGTGACTAAAGTCATAAATTTAATATATCATCATATATAAGTAAACAAATCTAAAGTGTTCTAAAACCAATATAACAATATGTTTCAGTAACCTCATGCTTAGAATTGTGATTTTAATAATATTATAAATATACTGACTTATTTCTTCAGTTCCCTCAAATATACTATCAATAAGTTGATAGTATCAATAAGTTCAACATTCGAATTCAGTTCACCCTCAGGGTTGCGGCGGTTCGATAATTAGAAACTTTTTTCCGACCCCGATTAATCGTGGGAATAATAAAGGCTAGGAAGATGGTGATACTTATTTACCTGCTCTGAAAGTTCCAAACCATCCTCATCTTGGGCAGTCCGCACTGCGTTTGCCTCATGGTCACGGTCTCTACTCCCACACTTATCGGTTCCAGCGACAATAAGATCGCCTGTAGGCATGACTGACTCCAGCGTGTTGATACTTCGAGCGATATCGGTTACTCCAGTTCTCTATTAACGTCGCAGTTGCTTCACGTTGAACTGTAAATAACTGTGTCTATCAGTTTCTAGCAAATATAGAGGTAGTAAATTCTATACAGTCAGTCAGTCAGTCAGTTGGTCAGTTAATTTTATAGTTTTATAGATTTTTCGGCAACGCTGTACTGGCTTGTTCTTTCACTTTCCAGCCCTTGTTGGTTAGAAATTAGGTGCATATGTGTATAATTAGTATTAATACATCCTTTTTATTTTATCAGCTTGCTTAGTTTGGGTCAAGGAATTCGGCGAAGTAATTTATTGAAGACTTTATTAGAGTTTTGTGATCGTTTTGTTTATAAAACCTAAACCTTATGATGACTATACTATTCTTCCTAAATGAAAGAATTATCTTAGCCTAACGTTATAATAAAATGTGTATAAAAGATAAAATGGTTTTAATGATTTTCGAAACTATTTCTCATACACAAGAAGTTCATAATACTACTTTATCCTACTTTAACATTATAAATGGGAAAATTTGTGTATGCGAAACTTTACATTGCAAGTAAAGAATTATTAAAAATAAATCTGACTGCGTATAATTATTTTGTATTGTTTTTTTAATTTTTATGTACCCAGTGTCACAACTAAGACGAATTTATTGACACCACTCATATAAGTATACAACAAACCGTTTAGGATCCAGGACGTGCCAAAAAAATGTACATACATATACTTGAAAAATATAACCCTCCTTCTTTCGCAGTCTATCAAAATCGCAGGCGGAGTGGGAAAACTTATCTACAGTTAGTAGATGTTGTAGAAAAATAAAATACTTTAAAGATCTATAAATCTTTTAGAACGTATATTTTGCATCTAAGAGGTATTTGTATGACTAAATCAAATGTAATCAAATCAGGCATTCTACGAGTATGTAATCCGTAATACAGGAAATGTTAGTGTTAGGTTGCGAGTGTAAAATGTTAAATTAAGCGCTATATTAAATTCTCTTGATATTATCTGCTAATCGTTCCTTGTGTAAGTTCTCAGAAATTATCAGAAATTATGTGGGAAATGTGCAACTTGCAGGACTTAGGATCATTTATCAATAAATAGCGGCTTGTGATTACGTTACCATTGATTTTAATATTATTTGTTGTTGCCACATCTGTATGTATTTTAAAGTGGATTAAAGTAAGAAATTCATACGTAATATCACGTTTTGGACGATAGAGGTCGATATTGTAGAAAACTTTGTAAGGTTTTTCTTGTAACTTTATATAAGTAAGACAGAAGTTAAAAGAGAGCCGTTTTTACCATTATCGAAACAAAAAATATTAAATGCAAAACACAACTGCTAAAACAATGTGCTCGTTTTAATTGAAAACCAAACTTGATCGTAAAAATTTCATCATCTTCGAGGACAGTTTCTAGGTTTTTTAATAAATAAATGGAATCAAATCAAATTGTATTTTTTATTCTCAAATAGGTATATAATCTTCATGCAATGCATAATAGCAGCATAAGCGCCTTTATACATTCATTGAGGGGTGCATTCTACGCTAGGTTCTAGACCTGTATGTTGGGTCTCCAGGGTCTCACTTTTCGAAGGTATAAAAACTGTACCTAAATGAAATGGTGACGTCTAAATAGTGGACAAAAGTAAAAAGGGTTCTTTGTATTGAGTGCGTGTGTTTTTGTGCGTATGTATATCTGTGATTGTGTTTTAGTGTCTCATAAAGATTGCAATTTAAATAGGTAATAATAATATAGGCCTATTATACAGATCTCACAACTAATGACAATGCATTTAACTTCAAATATAATAACACTGGACCCTTAAACTAAATAAACTATTTAAGCTCATATCTGTTGCTTAATCATCTTTCCTAGATCTGTTTGCCAATTGTCAAAGGTCTCTTCCAACCTTTTCCATTCTTTTCTTTCCTGTGTCATTCCATTCCACATAACTCCAGACAAATGTCTGATATCGTCTACCACTCTTCCTCTTGCCCTCTCTGTGATACCACTGGGTCAACTTTTTGCTCCCGTTATCGCGTCCTTTTATCACGTGACTATCTCATCTCTATTTAAGTCTTTTGATTTTAACTGTTATATCTGTAATTTTTAATTATTTCTGATGAAAAAGTTTTGCAATCTGTCAGACTTTTAGATGTTTAGCTAGTTGTTTAGTTTTAGCTAGTTTGCTAATATTTCATGATTTATCACCCATGGATGACATTCGTACGTTAGAACAGGTAGTATGCAGGTACCGGATGGCGTAAGAAAGCAGTTCCCGGATCTCTCCCGTCTCAGGCGCAGAGTGGCACACCGTGTGGTTTTAGTCGGTTCGATTCCGACACACCGCCCCGTCGCAAACCCCGGTGGGGTGAAGGAACGAGGGGGCCTCCACACGTAAAAAAAAGGTAGCATGCAGTTGTTGAACAGTTTACTTTTTAAAATTATATAGACTTTTTATCTTTCATAGACTCTCTCAGGCTCTAGTATCTCTTCGAGGCATTCATAATTCTTCTCTCCACTTTCTTTCACATGGGTTATTTTTGCGTTATAAGCTGTCCTAGATAGTTGTACTCATCATCATAGTCTATGTCGGTGTTCTCTAGTTTTATACTATATTTTTTCCGTTTGTTATTACTCTAGTTTTCCGGAATCAGTGTCAGTCCCACTTTCGCATTTTCCATCATCCATTTTTTTAGCGTTTTGTTTAAGTCTTCTGATGTTTTGGAAAATAGTACTATATAGTCAGCGAACCTCAAGTGCGACAGTATTACGCCATTTACGTTAATACCGAAGTGATCCCAGTTATGTCCTCTGAAGATTGGTGTCAGTAGTTACTGCGAAAAAAAATTTCAGTGATTGGCGATCCCTCCGTCTAATGCCTTTTTCAATACTGAACGGAGCGCTTTTCTTTTCTTGTTGGATTCTTTCTGTACTGTAATTGTATATATTTTTTATTAATCAGATGTATATATGTTGGTTTCCTTGTTCTAGTAGTGTTTTCCATATTTTTTCATGAAGTAGGGAATCAAACAATTTACTGCAATCGATAAACGCGATGTTTGTTGCGAATTTAGATAGGTACTTAACATATAATTTTACAGCTTTTGTTATTGAACTATGATAATAAGTTTTTCTGTATCCTCGTGTCCAAGTCGAGTAGCCAGTTAATACATTTTTTTTACATTCGAGTCTGGACATTGTATTTATAAAAAGAATTTGATTAGTTCTATTTTAAATAAAGAAATAACAACAACGTTGAGCCAAACTAGTACTACCCAAAACTAGCGTGCATACCTTGTATGTTCTTCTAGAATTAAGTGATCCTAAAGGACTATAGGGAGTTTTTATATAATAATGTATATTTGGCCCGTAGATGATGATGATTACTGTAGGGTTATTTTAGTTTTCCACTAGCCATTTTCAATAAGCTAACAGAATTTCCAAAAACTTTGTGAGCAAATACTGATATATTCAGCAAAAACGGAGGCTCTGCTTCAAGAAAAACTCTGAGAGTAACGATGTTCTCCTTGCCGTTTACGGCCCCAGTGGCCTGTCTCACAAGAAACCAGCCAAGTACGCAGGAGATATTATTGTGCACAAGTGTGTGGATAAACACAGATGCACTGTCTCTTGCCTCACTCTCATAATCCGATTGGCCGTTTATATAGGACCGGGGAGAGATCAAGTGCAGGGCTTCAGATTACCCAATTTCCAAACTCCAAGCTGTTATTAATGTCATTTAACTATCTGAGAATAAAATGAACTTGTTGATATGTTTTTCCTTGAAAGTTGCAAGTACTATAATTATTGAATTAATCTTTAGCAGTCTTTACAAATGACATTATTTACCTTCTTGTTTTTTGATATACTAGTGATTTCCGTAAACAGCTTAAGAATGAAAAAAAATTGATTTGTTATGAAGCCAAACGAAACTCGTTTTATAAGGCACGAACTGAACATGATATCTTCGTTCTTGAAAGCGGCCATTGACTGTTTAGACATTCTTTGTCTAGACTAGGCTTGACACAACACAGAAGTATGGACCTATTTATTTTATAAGATTACTAGCCTACACTGTCATGGCGTCCTGACGCAGATTGTGGTTATTGGAAAATAATGTGAAAAAAGATAAAAATTATCTTTGTGCCGTGCAATGAGTGCAAAGAGAGGCCTATGTCCAGCAGTAGACTACGATAGGCTGATGATGGTGATGTATATCGTATGCAAATTTCAGGTCAACCGGTTCAAAACTTGTAGAGTTCTTGAAGCGTACACAAATGAACAAAATATATTATATACACAGATAGAATATGACCAAGGTCCAAGATGGTGCAGGATTGGGATAGTTGGCGTTCCTAGGGGGAGCCTATTTCCTAAACTCCGCCGATCAAGGTGGAAGCCTTTTTATGGAGGATGATAGGTTGTTTGAAATATGAAGAATAAATCACAAGAAAAAAAATTATTATCCAACTACATAAATGAAAAAATATAATTGGTAAAGCCTATATCACCCCTGCCATTATTTTAAATGTATTAACACCTCATCACATTTCATTTTTACATACATACATTACACGGTTCAGTACATTAGGTGATATGGTGAAATATACAAATTAGAGATGGGTCGTACTAGGTAAATCAGATATTAGGTATATATGTTCATAATCATAAGCAATACCTAATTTAAATACCTAATCCAGCTAATCTAATGGTAATCTCATTCACAAACCATTACTTGATACAATCTCAATCTGCCTATTCCTTATTTTAAATTCTAATACCGTTATTAGGATTTGATAAATATTATCGTTGAAGCATCATATTACTTGAATGATTAGAATTACACATGCATTAGAAAATATGAAGTGTTTTTTGTGATATTTATTTATATCTTATAACGTAAATAAAAATATACATTCATAGAAGAATTTTCTCTTGGCTTTGCCGTAGTCGAGTAGAAATAGATCCTAAAATTTTAAGGTACTTTAAATTCATTTTTGTTTGTCACTTACACACACACACACACACATGATGACACAAAAGACAGTTAATTTACTTAACTAATTAACGAGTACTGTGTGAGCGTAATAGGTCCCATTTGTACGAGTACATGTCGTAACTCACAGTAAGTCTAAGTCTAACTCGAAGAGTGATGCAATTTTATTAAGTAAAAAAGAGTACATGTATTTTTATCTTGATGAATTTATTAAATCTGTAGAATTATACCAACTGGGTTCTCAAACGAGTCGGTATATTATATAGGTCAGTTTAATTTAACAATATAAAGTAAATATTGAACAGTATAAGCTTACATACTCAAATCTTTTACCATATTAAACTCCTAAGTTTTGTCGACCATGATTTTAAGCCCGAATACCCAGTAGTAGGCAAACTTATCAATCGGACTTGTGTGTTTCTAAATAAATAATTTGATAGACATATTACTACAAGATACAGAAAAAAATATCATGCTTATTTATTTTAATAAATATAACAATCCTACTATATTATACCAACATGACATGAAAACACTAATTCGTATTTAAAATAAAAGACTGGAACACTTTAAAAACAAAAAAAAAATATAAAACCAAAACTTTAACTACAACCTAAATATATAAATAATTAAAATTGTAGAGTCTGATTATTCTAGCTAATCTCTGGAACGGCTGAACTGATTTGGATGGGGAATATAGGCCCACAACTTTATATTAGACAGGAATTAATGTTTTAAAACCCTTAACTAACTTTTAAATTTTCGCGTTTTATGACATAAGAGTTATTTTCACGGGAATGAACGCGATCACTTTCGTTTCACACAAATCAGAGGTATTAATACGTTTAAATAAGTGATCACGTTTATTCTCGTGAAAATAATTATTAGAAACCCCTTCTCGTATTCAGAGTAATATAACTGGTCATTGTTAATCTTTTTTTTTATATATGGCCCTGCCAAAATGAATCTACTCACCCTGATGGAAAGCATAAGAAGAATCCAAGAGTACCACTCTTGGATTCTTCTTATGCTTTCCATCAGGTCACCATACTCATTGTAATTGCAGACGATGCAAAAATGCAGCATGGTGACCCATACAAAGGCGGTCTAGTGATGCATCTGCATCATTGGACCTTCGGTCTCGCTCTCACTAACGGAACACGACAGCACAAGCGCTGTCTTTTTACATTGATTTTCTGTGCGAGGATAGTACCGCTGCGGTCGAACCAGCTCGTTTGTGCTGAAACCAGCGTGGCTCTGCTACCTTGAAAATGGAGGTATTTATCCTGTATTTAGCCTATTTAATAGAGGTATTTATTTTTTTGGTTCGATAACACAGGAGTAGCGATTGCTTGAGGTTTCGAGTTCGATTCCCGGGTCGGACCAAATGTTTGTATTATCAGCAAATATTTGTTTCGGAGTTTGGTTTTTTCTATGTATAATATGTATTCACAAAAAAGTAGGTATATATTTATATCAGTTGTCTAGAACCCATAAAACCACCTCTACTTAGTTTGGCAGTAGATGGCGTTGCGTGTTAAATGTCCAAAATAGGTATGTATTTATTTTTGTTTATTAAGCCTATAAACTAATATTTGAATAAAATATATGACAGATTGGGTTAAAAGGTCGTTATAGGGCGAAGGTGGTGAAAGGAGACTTCAATATTCTTCCGCGTATATGTCGACAGTATTGCCACATTAGAATCTAATGAATAGGATCTGCGTGAAGGTATAGGCATTATACGAATAAATAAAAGTGCAGTGTCTGTTTGTAACTTCAAACTAAAAGGCTTTTCATGATATGCCTAAATTTTAAGAAAAATATTATTAGCTGCGTAAGTATTGTATGTTATATATATGTATATGATTTCGGCAAAAAAAATCTCTGGAACTCTGGATTTTAACGGATCTTTCACTGTCGGATAGATGATGGTATAAGAAGTAAATCATGCTACTTTTTAATCCAGCTTCCCCCGCGGATAATACCGCGGGGCTCAAATCTAATATATAAAATTATCGTGTCGCGGTGTTTGTTATCTAACTCCTCCGAAACAACTGGACTGATTTTTATGTAATTTTTTGTGTATATCGGGTAGGTCTGAGAATCAGCCAACATCTATTTTCATACCTCCAAATGATTAAAGTGATCTGCCCCTAAATGTTTACCTTTTGTTTTGTTTACCTTTTATACTACTAGCTGACCGGGTGTAAGTTTTGTCAGATCAGCTAGTAGTATAAAACATACACGGCTACCACAGGTTAAATATAATTTTGATGAATTCCTATCAGCTTAAGGAACTTTTGAAGTATCAAAGTCTATACGGCGATATATATAATAATAACATATAACTCTTGCGATTAAATATTTTATTAGAATTCTGGAGTAGATTTAATAATTTTCAGCGTGCATGCACCTCTGGAATTTTATTTCAGACAGAGGATTCGAACGCCATGAACCGGATGTTAGTGGGACAGTTCTTGAAAGTCCACGACACGACGAGAAATCCTCTTAATGAGGAAAAGTAAAGATCGATAGTAACTGGTTTACAATTGAAGTGACGATTTTTAAAGGTCTTCAAAGCAACTATTTCACCTGACTTAATAGACCAGAATATATTTATATAGAAAACCTGCAAGACTCGTAGAGTTCCGAGTCTCAATAATCTCATATTATAATGTCCGTTACAAGATAAATATTTAAATATCTATATATATAAAAGAGGAAGGTGACTGACTTATTAAGATACCCAGATATCAACACACAGCTCAAACCGTTGAACCTAATTTTTGCACATAGGTTCTTTATATAACGTAAGTGAGCACTAAGAAAGTAATTTTGAAAATGCCACCATTTAAGCGTGTGAAATAGGGGATGAAAATACTTACTTTTGCGCGAGTCACAGCCACGGGAAAAAGCTAGTTATCTATACGTCCATACAAGTAAATAAAATTGGAGTGTCTGTTTGTAATATTCAAATAACCGCATTTGACCAAATGCACATCTATGTATACACGGTGCATATACAAAAATAACATTTTTTTTATAATTTTTGTCTGTCTGTCTGTCTCCTTGTTCCGGTTAATCTCTGAAACGGCGGGACCGATCTTGACGGAGCTTTTACTGGCAGATAAGTGATGTAATAAGGAGTACTTAGGCTACAAATATTTTTAGACCAGCTTTGCCACGGTGGTTTATCCGCGGTGGTAAAGATTACCGCGGGGCTCAGCTAGTATTAGTATATAATTGGAACCAATATGCGATAAAAGTTAATTCATATTTATAACTTGGTCAGTAATAAGTAATGAATTTATTTTCAATAAGTGGTTTGCTTTTACAAGGTAAGCATTGCAAACGTCTTTTTCTATATACCACAACTTATTATTTAAATTTCAAGTTAAATACTATAATTATCGGAATTAAGTTATTAATCGTATCAAGTGTAAAAACATGTACATATTATCTAGTAATAAATATTCATACAGTATTTATGCGTCTTATTACTAAGCATATATGTAATATAAAGTATTTTTTAAATCGTGTTGTTTTGACCTCCAGCGTTTCAGAACACAAAGAATATATATATATATATATATTGATTAATTACAAAAAATATTTTTAAAAGAAATTTAATTTTTATAATTGGTCGACGTCTTCATATCTTCTTGCATTAGTATTATTACTTCACGTAGAGAAATATGGGTAAAATTAAAAAAAAAGAACATTATGCAGCGACCAAAACAAACGTGTTACAAAAAAACTATGTCGGTTTCTTCACAAATTATATATTTTATTTCAAAACTGATATCCATGTAACAAAGTGTATGCGTGATAAATTACACGAAATACAATCGCGGGATGGTTATTTAAATATTTCGAAAATCTTTAAATATCACTGAATAATTTTGTAAGCTTGAACTAGCGTGTTTATCGCCAATTTTGTCGTACATATACTGACTTTACAGTAGCTATCGGTTATCAGGCAAGTCTCGGTGCGCGCGCGCAGACGAACAGTTGATGTTCGCGCGTCGAAAGGAAGACACATCCGCTAGCCGTCTAGCATCGGCCCGGGACTTGTGATCGATAACCTCAAGACTTAAGTGTTTTGATAAACTTTACTATCGTGAAAGCCGGTGTTCGAATACGAGGGTGCGTGTGTTTTGTTATTTTTGTTTATAGTAAAGTTGGTATATAAACGATATCCTTGCAGTATGTATGACAATAATTTTATTTCCATGTCTCTCTTTTTATAATTGTAACCACATTTGTCGCTAGTTAAATATTACAGGAATTTATCAACCAGATGGGTTAACAATATACATTGTAGGTATGAGTTTTAATCTTGTGTTAAACTTCCGCGTGGATTATGATTTTAACTTGAATGCTAATGAATGAATGATGTTTGTTTTTTTTATTATTTTAGTATTCTGCATGTTCAATGTGTTAAAGCTAAAAATTCGTATTTACTTTGAAGTCGTAAAATGAAATGTACGTAGGTACTATTTCCTAAAACATCTTTAAAAAATTACGCAAGTAACATTACGAATAGATATAATAATAAGCTTTCTCTGTATGCAAAATCGTACCCCATGACGAATATTTTATGCGAGACACCACAATATCGTAATATTTACATACTTTAATACATAATATTGTGTGATATAGATGTTATTATTAGATTCGACAACGTAATCACGAACATACTTAATTTATTATATACTTAAAATACCCGAGTCACGTTTTAGCTCGCGTTGAACTCCGAAACTATCTAACAGATTTTCAGGTTTTTTTAACAAATGTGTTTTTTACTGGCGTGCCTAAGATAGGATAGTTAACATCACGCTTAGACCAACAGGAGCCGAGCATGATTACAAAGATATGAAAACGAAATTCCGAACGTCGTTTAATGGTCTATAAAAAACAAAAAAGATTTAATCTTTACATAAGAAAGGTTAAAAGTTGACTTAAATTTATATTTTCGTTACTATTTATTTTCTTTCGGTTTGCATTTTTTGTTGCTTTTAGTATTCATTAGCCAGTGATTGATATTGCCAAAGCTTTACTCGGACAATCTATAACACGATTTTGGAGTTTCTTTATATTTCTTGATGGTAGATACGTCTCTTAAGGGTATTAGAACTTCGTTATATATTAAATCACTATTTAGACGTTTTTATAAAGCATCCATTTGCTATTTAGAACCAATAAGAGTAATGGCCCCAAATGCAATGACAATGCTCAACTACGTAGTTGGTATATTATATTATATATAGTATAACCGAATTACTACAACAATATTAAAAAATGCACAAATGTACAATAAAAACTAACGCAACATAAATTATTGCATTTTTTTAAAATAATAAAACTCTTGTATTCGTCGATGAAGCAATACCTATGTAATATTTCTTAATCTTTAGCTTTTTAGGTGCTTTTTTCATTCATTACCAGAAGAAATCACTTAAAAAGCTGTCGAAAAAGCACTTCTGGGTTATTGTCATTAAAGTGTGAAATTTTGTGTCACTGTGAAATGAGATGAGTACAACACAATTAATCAAATCATCTTTAATTAATGCATAGTCACGTGTATTATTATTGATGATTGTGCGTAATTTAACTGGTAAATTGTGAAGCACACGTTCTGAAGAGATTTTTTTATTGCGATGGATATGACGACGTTCGCTGTCAGTGGAAAATTTATTGCATTAACTTTTCATAGTATATGCGTTTTCTTAGAAATGTTTGAAATTATTAGATTTTTCTTAATCTTATCATGGTTCCATAGAAATTTACTTGTTGTGAATAAAGACAATGTCGTTGTGTTTTAAAACAATGTATAATAAAATAGAGTTGTTTAATTGTTGCTGAACTGGAGTCATAAATTTAAACGAGCCCAATAAATTTTGACCTGTTATATTGCAAGATTTTAGAATGTCAGTTTGTGTTTGGGTGACTGGATAGTGAAATTAAGCAAGAAAAAGGCTATCTATTCTTGAAATTATGCAGCTAAGCTATTGTTGATGTTCGCCATGAAATATTTAGATGCGTAGTTCAATCAACGATTTATTGATGTTCACCCTTGTTTGATTAGCAAGACCAAGGCTATTGACAATCTATGCTACACTGCAGTTTTTCTCATATTCAATTCAAGTACAAGTTGCGAATTAACTTCATTTAAATTTTATTTACTGGTGTATTCGCAAAATTACTTAGTTAAATTTCACTTAAAAGTAGACGATGTATAGTGTTTATCTGATTTTGTATTAAAAATGAAAGACTAATTATATAATCACAAAATTCTCCTTTTGTATAACCAACAAAATGACTACAAATGACACAATATGATCATCAATTAATTTATCTTATTTTGCATATAAGTCTAGAGTTTTAATTTGAAACCATATATTCATATAATAATACTATTATAACATGTAAGTAAAGTTATATTTATGTAGGTAATAAATACCGTAAAGGGCCAGAACAAACACATGCGTAAATAGACATCTGTACACATATACACAAACACACTACCGTTCAACGGTTTGGTTGTTATAATTATGGTTACAAATTAAGCTGCTTTGAAGAATAAACTTCATGGTGTTACCTTTATGATCAATGTTTTACAATTTAATTAAAAATTTATGAGTAGAATTAATTATTAGTGTAATTAGCAGAAGTAGTTGTAAGTGTATTTATATAATTACGGTTTTAAGATATGTAAGTAATACTAGCGACACGCTCGGGCTTCGAACGAGTGTTAGTACATCATTTTGAAGTACTTCTTAAGATTTAGCGTAGTAATATAATGATTTAATTGATCTCCATGATCTTTAAATCAAATCAAATAAACTTTGCGAATATAGAAACACACACGAAAAATAATTTTGTTTAATTCTATTTAAAGATTTCATGTAAGTGGATGATGCAAAACCTCTCGCAACAATACAATATCTTACTTTACTTTTTTTCATTAATGGACGATGTTGATAAACTTGTCTCTTATTGGTAACAGTTAAGTTAGCGGTTATAAAACTAATGCACAACACGAGTAGTTTGAATTTCGTTATAAAAAGTGTCTGAACAGTAGAGAGGACAGGCACTTTTACCGAAGAAAATATTCTTAAATGTTATCAAACATTCCGTATATACACAAACTATTCTTAAAATTCCTCCTTTTGCATTAGATATCATGATACTTTAAAATAACAAGCGTATATACTGGCGAATTCAACGAAACACTGTTTCAATATTTTTTTTTGGTGCCATATGGGTTTGAAACTCATAAGGTTCAAGTGGTGTTGTCACATTCAATCATTTATGTATCTGCTCTCAACACTCATATGCGGTTTTATTATTGTTGTGTCCACAAATCTCGACGACAGTGATGTATTGGCTTTGTGAAGCTTATTTTAAAAGACGTTTAAATCGTCTTTCATTTTAATGATAAAGTGTTATTGTCCGACATTAATGTAATGGTTTTCTTTAAAAGTGGGCATGTTTGTTCCATATATGGTATGCGTGTAATCACATACATAGATTAATGTCACATACATAAATCTCACAGACAGAATTTCATGCGTCTGATATAACTTTTTAAAATTTACGCCTAATATTTGCTTTTATGGGGATTTTTGGGAAAGTTGAAAATAGTTCGACCAGGTCGTCATATCCTCAACTCGAACTGATTGTTTCTGATCCCTTTAACTAATTAAAGAAAAGGGATTGTAACAGTTAAACTAGAACATAGTCATATAAGCATTTTTAAGTAGGCCACTAAGAGAGGATCGATGATAAGCGATGATCACGAAAGGGATTTATAGGGTGAATATGTGAAGTGTTGGAACTGGTTATCCACGACGAAGATTTACTTTCAAAATCAGTCTTTCAAATTCAATCAAGAAATGTAGTGAGTGGGAGTGCAGATGTATTATCTCCTGCCTTGGGAAATAGGCGCGACTCTACACACTTTTTACTGAGGTTATATTGATTTACAAATCGACACGAGAAATTATTTGAGCAAAATAATTATGGAAACAGCAAAAGCTTAATATTTCACAGAACATCTAATAGCTCATACAAGAAATAACGAGATTTTTATAATTATTATGTAGGGTATTTGAAGAAATAATCATACTCTAAAAGAACTTTGTGTGTGACAAATGTCTTTGTTTCAAGTAAATAAATGCTATTGTTCTGTTTAAACTAGTTCGCTAACGTGAATTAAATGTTGTGTAATATAATTATATTAATATGAATAAATTAATTAGTTGTGTATTGTGCAAAGGAATTTGTCTCGGTCTAGTCTGCGTCGTTATAATGACGTTTGAATGTCAATGGCGATGTATTCATTTATGTCAAGATACGTGCTGATTGTCTTTTATTTTTGAGATTAATGACCAATATAAGGTAGTAGAGTCACATGGATTTCAGCACGAACGGGACGGTACTATCCTCGCACAGAAAATAAATAAATAATAAATATTTTCGGACATCTAACTCACAACGCCATCTAGTCCCAAACTAAGCTGAGCTTGTATCATGGGTACTGAACAACTGATATAAATACATATATACTTTTTTTTGGTAAATACATACAACACCTAAACTCCGAAACAAACATTTGCAGATCATGCAAACATTTGATCCGACCCGGGAATCGAACCCGAAACCTCAAGAACAGCAGTCGCATACGCTACCGCTGCGCCACCGAGGCAGTCAGGCAATCAACGTAAAATGACAGCGTTCGTGCTGTCGTTCTTCGTTTGTGAGTGTGGGACCAGAGACCCAATGATGCAGAAGCATCATTGGGCCGCCATGGTATGCGTCACCATTCTGCATTGTCTGCATTCGTTATGAGTATGGTGACCACTACTCTTAGATTCTGCTTATGCTTTACATCAGCCAGAGTAGCGTCATTTTGTCAGGTCCATACATAAAATAGGGTGCTAATTTTATTTTTCGAAAACTCTCTTAAATAAACTGAAATAACTAATACAATTTGTTATATTCTGGCAAATATAGCTGTAAATTACGAAGACTTATTAAAATTAGATATGTTACAATGTAAATAAACTACCCCTAAATACAAATATACAAAAATATGAAAAATATTTTGAAAATTGTTTTACTAAAATTAGGGAATAGAAGAAGATTTTAATAGTAATTTCAGATTAGTGAAACAAAAACATAATTAGCACCAGTATTATCCAAATGAGTGTGCGTGTGGTGACGGATTAAGAATATGCAGTGTCATTACCCCTATAAGACTCGTGGGTGTCATAAAAACGATTAAGGGAGTGAACTACACGGGAAGGTAATGCTAAAGAGAGAAAGAAAACTTAACACAGATTCTATACCTATTAACCCGTCTAGCAAGCGTGGTATAGTAGGTCGAACCCTTCTAATGAAATGTCAGCAGTGGGTCAAAATTAGTATAAACTAATTAGGAAAAATACTTTTTTCTTTGTCTGATTCGATTGAAATGAAATTATGCATTGTAACTATTAGAAAAGCAACCTCGACTTTTGTTGATGTTTTATTAGTTATAACAATAGAAACATTCTACTTGAAGTAATATTCCAAACTAATTGGTATTTTAATACTTTTAACAATATCTCCGATGAGAAAAAATAACATAAAAAGCTAGATATGATTTAGTGTTGCATAACTGAGAAATAACAAGGTTAAAAATAAGCTTCCTATATTTAGGTACATCCTTCGATTTGTTATGAAGATTATTTAATCTAAAAATGAACATCAACGTAAACCATATCTAGCAGTGTAATCCTCTCGAGCTCAAATGCGGGTGATTACATAATCAATTAGCTTCTACCTGCGTCTGCGCCTGTATGTTGGTTATCGCAGTAAGGAGTAGCTTATGTCCTTCCTCGTGTACCTAATTGTTAAATTTCATTGAAATCGGTGCATCGGCTTAGCCATGAAAGTATAAAAGACACACAAACAGACAGTAACTTTCCACTCATCCATCCATTTGTCCATTTGTTCGTTTAAAGTTTTTTTCCTGTCGAGTTCATTGACCGACCTTGAGCATAACCACGAGTAAACTAGATCTATTCTTATATTACTAACTAGACGACCCGTGCCCAATACGTTGGGCTTTAACCGCTCACTTTTCTTCGACTTGATTTACAAATACTTATTTAACAGAATTTTTTGTTTAGTCATCATATTATAGAGCCTATGACACTCTTAAATAGTGTCAATTTCTGTTAGTGAAAGAATTTTCGGGATCAGATCAGTACTTTCGAAGATTACCCCCACAACCATACAAACAAAATCAAAAACTTTTCCTCTTTATAATATTAGTATAGATAAAACTGCAGAGTTTGTTCATAAATAAATCGAGTTAGGCTACATAACGTCCTTTCAATAGCAACTGAGCATCAATGTAAAATATTTTAACAACAAGGCAATTTTTTTTTCTTTGAAGTTGTCACTTCCTCTGGCTTTAGAGGAAGTTATTCAGGTCATATAGCAATATTAAATGAAAATGATAAATCACTGCGCAATGATATCATATCTCTTTAATTATTTTGAAAACCGTGTGCTCAATAGTTATCTCAGATAAAGTGTTATTTGAAAATCATAAACATATTTATTGTAAACATAAATAGTTGTTTCCTCATTTCTTTTTAAGATTTCCAGTGCCAATATGAAAATGGCCTACAGTTGTGATTGTTTTTAATGTCGGCCATTTATCTTTTTGTGCAATACATGTACTTATGCATTCACGATTGTAATGCATTGTTTACTCTCTGATAAAAAGTTGTTGATACTAACTACAATGGTCGCTACCAATACTAACTTCCTGGTTTATTTCTTTTAAATTTTGTTGGATCCGTTTTAATGCATAAATTATAAAAAAATAACAAACCGGCCAGTTACGAGTCAAATTCGCAAATGAAGGGCACCGTACCCCATGAAAATACTAAATATTAAAAAGAAATAATAAAAAAAATATATTTTATTCTATTTTATAGAATTTGTTGTTATAGCAGCGGCAGAAATACGTTATCTCATCATCACGGTTCATGAGATACGGCCAAGTGACAGATCAACGGACAGCAGATTCTTAGTAAAATGGTCACATTTTACCCTTTCTATGCCGATCTTTAAAATTAAAAAAGTAGTCAAGGATAAATATCTTTTGGTTTTAAAATATTAGGCTTAAGCATAATTGAGATCTATATTGTAATCTTTTAAACATGTATTTGTAATATATACATACGCCCACACTGTATTAAATTTATAGACTTTGATAACATACCTATATAGTGTATGTATATTAATATAGATATGATCAAGATAAAATCAACTTGACTACTTCCCGGTGTGACGTGTAGAGGCACAAAGGCTTGTTGTTAGGTCTTCTAGTGTGCTATTTTTTTAAATGTGGACCCGTAAACTGATTCCCTGATAGTAATTGATTATTGTCATCATTGCATATCTACAACTCAAGTGAATAAGCTTCTAACGTGCATTAAGGTTACCGGTAAAAGTATGAAACAGCGCCTGCGCTGTGTTTCACCGAGTGAGTGAGGATACCGGGGGCCCATAATCCAACCCTTCCCTTCATCCCCCTCCCCATGCCCTAAGGCCGGCAACACACTTGTGACGCCTCTGGTGTTACGGGTGTCCATGGGCGGCGGTAATCGCTTACTTATTACTTATTCCACAAAAAAAATTCACTCTTTTGATGCGACATCCCGAGTCATAACTCCTGTATTCGTGGGTCACTGCCGTGGATCCTGCCCCCTTAGCCAAGTTGATATTCTACAAACATAAACGATAAACTAAAACTACAGGTGCACGAACTTAACATCTCTTAACGCTAAGTCACGTGGTCAAAACAAAATATTAAAGTAAATAAGAGAATAGTGGCGTTAACAATTCTAGAAAAAGATTCGACGCGAAACTCTTGTAAGTATTTATTATCTTGGCTAAGAGACATTTGTACAATAGTTACTGTGGTGGGCGTGAGGGTCGGATTACCAAGAAGTTTTAAGAAGGTGTAGTATTACTCTGTTCATCCAAGTCGGCTTATACGTGTCTAAGCTTGGTTGCCTTGGTGTAGTGGTCACCACATATAAAAGTCTGCAAATATTAAAAAGACTGTAACAAATTTAATACGTACACTTTGGTACATTAACATAATAATAAACAAGTCTTAAATAAATTAAAGCTGCGAATCAGTCTCAGGTGTAGGAAGTATTTTTTTGTATTGTGAATAAAATAAATTAGCATTATTCATATTGTAATGACTTAAATAGTATTGAAAATATTAAGTTCTACTTTTAAAAGGCTAAACTTAAAATTATTTTAAGTTTTATTATAATATTGTGTAAAGATAGTATATCAATTGTTTCAGTTTAGGAATTGCGATTCAAATTAATTTAAATGTTTCAGTTATCATTGACTCGAAACACATTTTTACTTTTCAAGTTGTAGTGATTCTGGAACTAGAGTAGTGATCATTGACGTATCTTACATTTAATACATAAAAAATATTCTATGCAAAGCAACCTATTTTTATTTCCTAAAATGTTATTTGTTCATTCATTTATCTAGTTTCCTTCATAATGTGGTTGTGAATATTTTTATTTAAAGTTATAAATAAAACTTGTGATAATACAATAGGTACAAATTTGAATCGACTGTAATATAAAAGAATGAACTCAATTATAAGTAAGAGAATCACTGAAAAGAAATACAGTCAGTCTTCTCAATGAAAGGAAAATGAAAATTCATTTCGATTAAATTAATGAAAAATTATGTAAAAACTCACCCATACAGGGTCAGTTCGTGCACAATTTAAAGGAAATCAGAAAAAAAACCAAAAGAAAAAGTTATTCGTGAAAATTTTTGTAAAAATGCTATGACAAATAAACCAAGAATCCATAGTTTATTAACATTCACAAAATTTTAGATTTACAATTTTAGCTTCTAACTGTATAGTATTACAATCGCAAGTATTGTAAATCTCTCTATCTGTAGTGATTACAAGTGAGTACCGTCAAATCTTAAAGTGTGCACTTAAATTGGTAGAACGATCAGATAATTTAAGCATGACAAGCAATTTTACAAAGAATAAGCATTATTGTAAAAAGAAGTTGCCGTAATTTATTGGACTGCCGATTGCTAATAAAAACAGGCTTGAGGCCGCCGATGCGTAGCACCGCCAGACCGTCATGATATCATCTAATTGCAATTTAATATGCACAGTTTCAGTATATTTTGGTTTTTAGGGATCCATAATTCAAGTTAATAATTAGACATACTCTTTGTTAAAGTGGTTATAAGTACTGCTGCTACTGAGACGGCGGGCGTAGGATTAATTTCTTATCCGGCTCAAATATATTGTCCAAGTGTCATGAGAATGATCACGTAATGTTTATGTTTTTTGAACATCTTTTATGAATATGTTTGTCAGAAGTTCGGTAACCATAAAACAAACTTTACCTAGTTCAGGGTTAGATATTAATGAAAGACAGCCATGCTGGAGATGTGTTAGCTTATAACACAAAGTGATTTCTAAAATAATATCCATTTAAATGCCTTAAGTTTTATCAGTCTGAGCTTAAATTCAGCAACATCATTATCTCAATGCTTTGGCATTCCTTAACAAACCCTAACCGATCCTATACTGTTATTTATTAATACGATTTATAATTATTCTAAAATAATTAACGAATTAATAATCTACTAGAGAAAAAGAAATATGTTTACCAAGATATGTGTACATTTGCTAGTACACGCTATTCATAACTTAATATGCTAATATGAAAGATTAAGACCGTTAATCTTTTGAATTCCTAATTTGTTTTTATAGTTTTCAAGCATATTTCATTCATATTAACTAGAATATGTATTATGTATTTTATAATTTATAGCTGCGGAACTCAATGCTATTTCTAAATACGCTGTACGTGGTTTATTGAGTAGTCAGCTTTCAGTTATTTGCCGTGAAGTACAATATTTGCATCGCTCCAGTTAGTAATTCCATTCATTACTTCACAATATAAATCACTGACATTTACCACACTCGGTGTTAATTAAACAGATTCAAAATTCAGTATTGAACTAATAAATATTTTCGGACATTGTTTGAATTACGAATTCTGGACTGTTTTGCTTTCTTTGAATTTGTTACATATTAAAATACATTGTACGTTCTGTGTTATTAAAATTGGCAACGTTTTAATTATGACATGACATCAGCAGCCTTCAACGGTCTATTGGTGGACATAGGCCACGCTGGGCATATTGGTGTTATAGGGTTTCTTTCTAGATTGCCTTCCTTTTGCAGTGATGTTCTTCAGCGTATTTTGTTCCCTTATCCGTCTCTTACAACACACATGATATAAAGGATCCCAGGACAAAAAGGGGGTACAGAATTCTTTATCCAGATAACTTTAAGCATAATTATTGTATTTAAAAGTTATCAGTCTCGTTAACGTCTCTCTTAGATCTATGTCAGAGTCAAATGACTTATAATCATTTCCTTGCGATAATGTTTATTAAAGTACTCAGACCACTTATGATATCAATCTGCTCATACCTAACCTAATACAGAATTCATGTTAGATTAAAATTTACTTTGGGTTTCAAATGAATATAATTATTTGTTAAATATACGTGACGGAAATATCCAATAAGCGAGTTTAGATCGAATAACGAATGGGGTACGAAATAACAACGAATGATATTATTCATTTGTAATCTTTACATAATTTAAAATATGGTCTTCGATCATAAATATCTTAATATTTTAAAAGAACAAATGAGGTACTAGTTAAATTCTTTCTCTAGTTCTGTTCACAACCCCTTCAATAGCTCTAGGACCGTTTCTGAAGTTGTACTAATAAAAAAGCAAATTGAGACTTGTATTTTTCATTCTGAATTGATGACTAATTTTAGGTCATATTTAAAGCCATACGAGCATCAGTCCATCTGTTTTTAAAAATGAACTGTATATATAGCCCCAATTGTCAAAGTCCGTAAAATGATAAATTAGTAACCACATTCTTAACTACGTGAGGTACTTATGTTGGGTAATAATATATCAATATGCAACAGTTGTCTTAACATATTTCTAAAGGTTTGTCGGTGTAAGCCCCGCATATGTGGATCATAAGTAGAAAGTAAATTATTTAAGCAGTCCTTAAGCGGTAGGTTCGCATACTACAGTACGTTTTTGGATAGTGGCTATAAATATTTACTAGAAAAATTCTGGACCACGATATTCTGATATTTTATTTATATTTTTCTTGCTCAATATTTGAAACATTATTTTATATGTACTGGGAAAAGAAATAATAATTGCCGGTAGGAAAGTCATGCTTCCACATAGGGGTATATCCTGTGTCACGGGAGACTTTACAAAAATACATGAAACGGACGCAAAGAACACTCTGAATCAGAGCATCAATCTGAATCAGAGGATCACACAAAGTGTTAGCCAATGTGGGGTTTAAATCCTCCACACAGCGCAGTTGAAAACGGTGAAGTGACCGGTTAAACGCGTTTTCAATTACCGATATCTAGTTAAAACTGGGGATAGTCTATGTATTTACATCTAGTTTTCAATTAGAATACTTCAATAATTTGATTTGTATACAGGATATATTTTTACTTCTTTTGACAAACTGTGTGGTATAAAAATATATCTCTAGTTAAAACTGGAGGTAATTTCTTAAAAAGGGCTGTAAACCATGTATACGTGCACTGATCGTAAATGAGACAACCGTATCATTTACAATAACTGAGGGGAAACACAGCTTCACAGAAAACCGTTGCTTAGTAATTCTTTCATTACCTAGTAAGTGGAGTTACCAGAGCCCAAAGACCTTTTTTTTACCTTTAATCTTGGATGGCGTATTCAAAAGACGGTTATTTACTTGTGCCATTTGAATGAAGGTAGTTTTAGGCGGAAATAGTTAGTCACCATCTCTGTCTTTTTTTGTTTTTCTGTATCACAATTTTGGGTGAGTTTGTATAGATACTACCGATGCAAAAGTTCATTATCTCCTGGAAGAAAAACACAACCGGGGAGAGATCAGGCTCAGGACCTACAACTTTACGCGCTCAGCTACGGTTTTGATATACTTCTTTTGTTTCGTCCACATTCATAAATCGCTGCGTCCACATTCATTAATGCTCGTTGGTTTCTGGTGCTTTTCACATGGTCCTTAGTCAGAATGTTACCAAATTGGTCGGTAAATGTTTGTCGTAGACGATCTCTTCCAAGACTTCAAAACACATTCGTTCTATAAATTTTTATTCCGATATCATTCTAGTTCTAATTTTTTAGACTCAGTAATACTTTTATAAAATAAAAAAATATACAATATCATTAGAGATACTCGCTACTCAGATGTAGTCCTAACTTAATTAATAAAATAGTAGTGGCAATATACCAGTATTTTAGAATTCTACTAACCAATCTTTTAACTTCCCAATAAACACTGTACCTAATACTGTTACCATATTAATAATCTTTTATTTAAATAATTTTTCGACATATTTTTAAAGTAAAACTTTTATTACATCGTCTCAAATTTTTTGGTCTGTGTATCGCATGTCGCGTGATGGTCGGCCAGTGTCCAGTGGCCAGTCGGACGGTGTGCCAGTGCTCCACGCTAACTTGTTTGTTTTTGTCAGTGTTTAATGTAAATGTTGATATTTATTTGCTATATTAGATTTATTTATTTGCATGTGAAAAAAAGTTTCACTTTTACCGTGGTTTCATAAAACCACACAATCCTTTTTTTCGACAAATTTTGAAGAAGTTTTGTTTTTCAAATCGCAGTTATAAAGTCTGGTGGTATCGTATACTTGTGGTCTTGCGTAATGTGAAGATGCTTTCAAATAAAACTCCGTGCCCTGGCTCGTCTAAACATGCAATACGGATTTAATGTAATCGTCATATCTCTTTCCATCTAATGCTAGTAATTTGTACTGTATTATACAAGTCGTTAACCTTAATTATTAAAATAACAGAAGTTGGATAGCTGAAGGTATTGAACGTGCGTGTTATATGGCATTAAAAGCGGTTTTCGGTTCTCAGATATCTTTAGATACACATTAAGTATTTATAAACCACACATATATAAGACCAGACGAAGGTATACTGCATATAGATACTGACATAGAATCTAGACCTTTGAATTCTCTTAATACATGCTTACTCTTAAAGGTTTGTCTTAGCCACGTTGGGGCTTACAGTGTCGTGTTAGGTAGTTATAATATGTTATTTTAATGTCCAACGCTGAACGCAAAAACTCTGTCCGAAATCTTTATCAAATAGTAGGAAAGAACCTGTTTTTTATTGTCGTTTTTAATAACTTACCTACAGTTTTAACTAGAGATTTTAAAAATTTAAATTTAAAATGTTCTGAATTCGCCTTAAAAAATATTTGGTTTTATTACCACTAAAACTTATCAAAAAAATTGGTTGTCTGTAAATTCGGTTTACGGACGATAGTTTTACGTGATAACGTGATAAGAAAATATTGCATTCTTTCATGAAAGCCTGAGTATGAAGCTTAGGCTGATCGTGGCCCTCTATTGCTTGTTCCGTGCTCTCGCTTGCACGCACAGCTCAGGTGGAATGTGACAATGAGTCATGCCTTTTCGTGCGTGCAGCCTGCGTTCATCGATTTATAAGATATTATCACTTGACAAAATTAATCCTGCATACCAATAAAAGCACTTCATCAATTATATTGTAAAAAAAATAACAAAGAAATATATTATATATTTAAATACTATTTTTAGTTTTAACTAGAAATATAATGGAAACACACACCATTTCACTAGTCGTCTAGTAGTTTGTGCAAATCAAATAACCCTTTGTCCCTGTATTTCATATCTTCCATCTACATTAAGTTGAATAACTTCCCTTTTCTATTTATGGGCTGTGGAAACATTTCACTCTATATATATTATGTTAGAACTCGCTTGTTAGTCAGAAAAGGACTTTCCTTTTGGCATTTTCATGAATAGTTATTTGAATTTAGGAATTATGAGATTTCAAAAGCTTTTGTGAACTTTATTCCTTAAATTCACTTTATTAGTTTATTTTTTATTTGAAAAAAATCATAAAGTTGAGAAGGATTTATGTTTCGCATTGAATGCATTAGTTTTTAGAATATTATTCTACGAACTCTGGAAAACATGATTATATTTTTGTTACTAGAAAAATCTAGTAGGTACGTAAGTATCTCATTATTATTAGTATTATTTTTTTTCACGAATATATAGTCTTTATAAATCTAATTACATGAGGGGATCCTAAATGAGTTCAGTCCTTCGTTTCGTATACTTAAATATAACAACAAACAATAACTGTTAAAATCTTGAAAGTAATAATCTAGAACTTTATCGATCCAAACTTTATTTAATTTTGTGATCGGTATCTCTATATCGGTAGGTTCAGCGTGTTTTGCTAAAGATAGTTTTGATACCAATGAAATACTAAACACTTAGTAACCGTTTGTTCTATTGAATGAATTTCAGCAGACAGTATTATTTATCCGTCAGTAATACTGTTATCAATTATATATTAATATTAGAAATTCGAAAGAAATTGTTGCAAATATTTTAATGTTTGACTTGGAGATATTTTGATTCTTGAGGAAGAATATCGGCTACTCTTTACCGCCATAACCGTCACACAGACAGGCGAAACCCCGAGCCCAAGTAGCTTTCGCCATTGCATTAATATGTCATCATCTAATATTTAAAACTCTCGTGTTACGGTGTTTGTTATCAAACTAAATTTTGTTTGCATATCTGGTAGGTCTGATAATCGTCTAAAATCTATTTTTCATAGCCCTAAATGATAAGAGTGTAATACCCCTAAATTTATTTTTTGACCATTATTTTATATATGGCAAAACAACGTTTACCTGGTCAGCCAGTATAAGTATAAAGGTGTGAACAAAATGATTTTTGAATACTTTTATTCCATTGTAACAAAATAAACATGATACGGCAATCGTAATAAAATATTTATTTATATGAGGTGTCAATATAACTTCAGGAAATAAATTTTCATTTGATACTGCCATGTAGTATTATACTCGTATGCATAGAATTTAATATTACATCTGTCAATGTTGAAGTAATAAGATAATCCTTGCCCCATTTCAGGACAGGACAAAACTACCGTACACGTACCTAATTTTGAAAGAGATCTTTACAAAATTATAAAGCAAAAAAATTCAAATTTAACAATATTATCACTCATAAGCAACCAGTCCCGGCTTCATATGGTAATGTTTGAAATTTCCTGTTTTTCTCTACTGTAATATGCATGTATTATATATACAAACCTTTCTCTAGCTAGAATCACACTCTCTCTATTGATAAAAACCGCATTTTTTATCTGTTCAGTAGCTTAAAAGACCTGAGCGTACAAGAACAAATAACAACTTCATCTTATACTATGTATGATGTAAGGATAAGCATCCTTAGCAGCAAAATAATCGTATAGTTAATCGCTCCAATAACCCTAATATTATCGAAAAATTAGGGTTATTGGAGTGTTTTATAGCTAGTTCGAGGTGGGACTTGAAAGGTAGATAGCTTTCTTGAGTTGCAGTTATCCATAGACTACGGTGGTAACATACTACGAAGTTACCTTGATGCTCGTTTTTCTCCTATTCCCTAGAAAAATTAGGCAGATCCATTAGAATGTCAAGATAGATTCGGAAGAGATTGTATACTTTTCAAAATAGTTATAATTTTGTTGCCACACCTTTCTGATCATGAAACCTGTAATTGAGATGAATATATTATGGTTACATGTTACTAACAAAACATTGGCTAACCATACTTGATAATGTATGTAATGTAACTAAGCTACTTAGCATTGTATGTACAATGCCATGCTCTAAATATGTAATATAAGAATATTCAAATCCACTTTTTAACCAATGTAATTCGACCGTTTACGGCTATTATATTAGCGGCAGAAATCCGAGCTGCAATTATTAATTGAAGTGTCGTAATAGTAGCTAGTTATATTATATCGTACAAGTTTTCTAAGGTCTTCTATAATTTTCAATATGGCTGTTATTTAAGTACCTGAAGCCTGAGGACAAAATGATAGTATTGAACAGGTAAGATTTGATTACATGGCTGAAGGTAAGCCGGACAATTTGAATTATGGAGACTGTTAAATCCTCTACACTTGTACTATACAGGAATGAGTTGTATTAATAAAAGTTTTTAGTTATTGTTATAGTTAAATGAGAACCCGGCTTTGCTCGGGTGAAATGTGACTCATAATACACTTGTAGGTACAAAATGTAGGTAGATATTTTTGTAGTTATTGGTTCTTAAGGAACCTTCAAGGCAAAGCAAGATTAGATAGTTCATCGTGTTTCATAATTTGAGTAGGTAAATTAAAACAGCCAAAGTTTTCACATAAATAATTCTACTTTGAAATAGACTTTCAAAATGAACATAAATTTACAAGACATATGACTTTTATGGTTTATTCTCTGTAATCCTCTTTGTTTTTAGTATTTTCCTTTACTTTCGTAGGTAGGTAAATACTTACTAATTTTGAAAAAAAAAGAAAATATTATTCTTTCTACCAGCTAAATTTAAAAATAATATTGAGAAACTAAGTAAAGCAATTGTTGTTTTGCAATGAGTCTTCGTTCGAGAAGTGTGCAAAGGTATTATAAAATAATCATTAATATTCTCAATTATACATCACAGGTTGATTATGATAAAATTTCTCTATATACAACATTTTTCGTTGAATATTTATTACCTGTTAAACCTTATTCAGTGATATTGACAATTTGGATTTTAACATCATCGAATCTTCGAACTCGAGAGAAGGCCACATATTTGGGTCGATTTTCTGAGGCTGCTTTTAATTCCTTTGCAGCTAAAATTGCGGCCGCCCCTTTATATATTTTGACAAAAGGATATTGAGCCTTCTTTGTAATGGCCTCATTATATTGCTTCTACATATATTATTTCTAGGATCAGATAATCGTTCATTTAATGCTGCTTCATCTTCAATTATGTACAACTGGTTGTATTTTGGTTTATGACCTTGAAACTTAAATAAACATCCAGTTTTTGTATAAACTTGCCCTTGTACCTTACAAGTGAAAATTGCTGGAGTGTGGTCATTTCTGGATGCCATTGCACATGCTGATATGGCTTTAACCCTCTCCTGAGAGGAGACCCGAGCCCAGCAGTGGAACATTATGGGTTGTTGATGATGATGAGAAGTATTGCCTTTGTATAAATCTAATAATATATCTGGAATAGGCTTTAATACTCTATCTGCGTCTATACACATCTTCCCATTATGACAATGAATTTTAATTTTAAACATTGAACAACTTCTTAAATCATAGAACCAACTGAATGTACTGATACTTGAATCGTGTTATTTGAAAGCCCTAAATATATTTAGTTAGTCCTAGGAGGTTGATGTTCTGTACTAAATCTGTTTGAATATTAACGCTGCTTCTGTAGTCTGCCAGCCATTTAATATGTTCTCATTCTCCTCATCTTATAAAGAAACATATGTCAGCAGTGATTCTTGGAGCTGCGTCAACTTGTTCTCCTTGTCCTCTTTGTCCGAAGAAACATCATCAGTCTCTAATGATTGTTCTATTAGCTTCACCTTTCGTTGATTATTTTTTGATTATCTTGTTGTTATTGAGGCAGCTAATGATTTAAAATATGAATCAGGAGCAACTTGAATTTTTGGGAAAAGGGTTAAAAGTGCCCGAGCCTTGATTATTCTTAGCTACCTATTCGTTTCGAGGCTACAACATTCACAATAATTGAAATTATCTGCAATAATATATTACGCAATTAATAATCATGGACTGATTCAAATACACAGTGTAGTGTGTAATTATATAATATTAACACAAAAAACCACACTATTAAGTCATTGGTACTTTGACGCAAAGGTTCAATTTCCGGCAAGGCAGGTATTTTAATGATCAAGTTATATATCTGTTCTGGGTTTGCGTATTATTTGTAGCTAATTCAGTATATGTCTATGACGTCACAATACAAGCAATGCGTGTCGTCATTTATTTTTATTTGTCGGGTCTTAGAGAAATGTTATAGAAATATAGAACCGCTAATCGAGTATAATGTTGTCGCATTCCACCTGTTGACTGCACAATTGCATTTGAATGCAGTTTCTTGCAAATATTACAAAAAATACATGTCGCTGGAAGTAGATAAGTACTTATTTAATTTGAATACAAAAAGTTTAACAAACCACTCCATAAGAATAAAAAATTGGAACCAAATTGACTTAAAAACACAAACTACCCACTAAAATAATTTTGCTGTTACTCATCATCTTCATGAAGAGCCCCCTGCTTACATTTTCCCCAATAGTGACAATGTTTACCAAATGCAAGGAGATTGGCCTCTTAACAAAATGCTTTAGCTATCATCAAACAAAACAATGATGAAAGACCCATGAAAGACTTTATGACATAACTTACGATTTTCGGCATGCCCCTTTTTCGCGTGCCATAAGGATTATTATCGTTATTGATTACAAAAATTGAGTAGTTTAGCATAGCATATGTAAAAAGTTATTCGATACTGGCATACCCTAATAGGGTAAAAGTCCTTAAAAAAATTGTTTACAAAAATAGACATGAAACTGTAGCTTACCGAAATCCACATAAATAGCGCAAAGTTGTATTATTTTTGAAATAAACAGTTAAGGTATACTTACTTAGTTATTACTTTTATTAATACTAATTGGTTTTTATAAGCCTGTTTAAATTTTTGTTCTTTTCTTTCTTTTATAATTAGTTCTGAGTTTGCAATATTACCTTGGGAATTTATTCTGTTTTAATATTGTAAAAGTTTCTAAATAAATAAATATTCCAAACAAGGTAAATCACTATGCAAAACTAAATGAATACTAAAAATGAAAATTTTAATTTGTATTACGAAAATAATTTAAATTTCACCTTTTAAGGTTATGGCCAGTATTCTTTTTTCAATGGTTACGTCATGGCAACCGGCAAATCTTAGGTTTTATGAAAAAAAAACACATATACCCTATAAAAAAATCTAAAAAAAAACCTTTGTGAAACGACTGAAAAATATATATTCTTTTTAAGAATATATTCTACGATCCGAATTTTATATAAATGGATGGATGGATGGATAAATGTGTTGTCGACTCGAAATCATCATTATTTTATGTTTTATTATTCCGGTAGGGTTTTGATCGAGTCTACCGTACTCCTTAGTGAAATTATAAATATAGTTTAGTTTGACTACCCAAGATGTCATCCTTTGTCAGTGACGTTTCAATAGAGTGGCCAATATAGCGACTGCAATGTCTGTCAGCACCATTAGCATTTAACAAAATATGCGACAATCCGTATTAAAATCGCGTCAGGATACGTGACTTGATCGAAAATTCGTAATACGGAGGGGAGAAGACCATAAATTGTCACGTTTGTGTACGATAGCGCAATAAATGAATATTGTATTTTGCCACATAAATAATAGTAATTTTATACTGATAATTAAAGCAATTCGTGCAAAATTATTCTCTAGCCATTCCAAAATATCAAAAATGGACAACGTTAGTATTCAAGTTTTCACTTCTGCCGGCTCTCCCGGAGTGCAACCCGTTTTTTTATGTTTTATAATTCAGTTAAGGTTCGATCGAGCCTACCGTACAACTTTACGAACTTATATATAAACAAAAATGAATTACTGAAATGTATGTATGCGCATTACTTTCGATTGCTAGCACTAAATTGGATAATTCTTTTATTATTGCATTTGTTATTGTCAGGATAAGGTTTGTATAAAAGAAAATTGTCTGTCTGTCTGTCTGTATAAAAAAAACCGCGACTTTACACTACTATCAGTGAATAACTGAAGCGTGCATAAATATCACAATATTTTTTTTTGGAAATTTAGGAAATATTTACGAAAAAAATAAGAATAGATGTAATTTTTGAAGATTTGAAATCTTTTCCGTTAGCTTTTTTAAAAAAAAGTCAACCAAAACATGGTAATATTATTTTAGGAAATGTTAATGTAATATTTGCTGAAGGTTTCAGTTAGAATACTTAAATAATGTCTTTATAATTATCTCTTAGCGTTATAAGAATAAAATTAAATTTAGTTTGAATGGCATTTAGAACAGATTATAATCTGCTTGTTCGACTAATTTGAGCTTGGTTACTTTAAATTTAATGAATGAATAAGAATATTTTGGTTAATTAAAAGTTCATACTCGATGTTGAATAAATTCATTAAAAATCAGACATCAGTCACAGTTATTCTAACATTGTTTTTTGTGGCATGTACGGTGTGTTCAAAAAGTATCACGAATTTTGAATTTTCGCGGGTTACGTATATTCGAATTTCGATTTTTTTGTGGTGTTATGTTGGTACATATGTCTCTCACTTATGCTGACAAATTCGGTTATTTTGAATGTTCAGTTAATTGTTGACATCGGCTTTGCTTGCGCGTGTTTTAGTTCGTCTTCGATTTTTACCTATTCAAAAAAATGGAACAAAGAATTTGTATCAAATTTTGTGAAAAACGAAACTAAGTGGGCGGATGCATTCTGAATGTTGACTGTGGCATACGGAGAAGCTACTTTGGATAAAAGCAACGTTTATCGGTGGTACAAAATGTCTTCAGAAGGCCGAGAAGATGTGAACGACGAAGAGCGTGCCGGACGCCCAAGCACTTCAACAACAGACGAAAAAATTTATGAAGTGAAGAAAATGGCATTTGCCAATCGTTGAATCACCGTTGGAGAAATTGCCGAGGACCTAGACATATCGATTGGCTCATGCCATTTGATTTTAATCGACAATTTGAGCATGAGACGGGTCGCCGCAAAATGCGTACTAAAATTGCTCAATTTCGATCAAAAACAACATCGCATGAGCGGTGCGAATGAGATTTTGGAATCTGTCTGCGACTTTTCTTGTTCCTGTGACTTTTTCTTGTTCCCAAAACTGAAGAGGCCCATGAAAGGACGACGCTACGCCACGATTGACGAGATAAAGACGGCATCGCAGGAGGAGCTGAACAAGATACAAAAAAATAATTTTTTGAAGTACTTCAAGAATTGGAAAAAACGTTGGCACAAGTGTATAATATCCCAGGGGGATTACTTTGAAGGGGACAAAATAGATGTTCATGAATAAATAAAATACACAAAATTCGCGATAGTTTTTGAACCCACTACGTATATATTAAGGGTTGGTAAGAGATTGCTAAAGTTTAAGACAAAAATATTAATAGACACGACAATGTTATTTAAACAATAGGTATTCTTCGTTTTCCTACACTTACTATGACAAAATGTTACTAAAAATGTAATACAGATGTTGACAACTAAATTTGAAGCGCCACTTACGCTTATCTATCTTATTAAGTCAGACGCATAAAGTGAGTAACGCGCTTTAATCATGCTCTTTGGCCACATTTGTTGCCTAATCTAATTGTACATTACTAAGGTACGACTGTAAGTGCTCGGGCCTTAGTTTTCCCAAATAAATTTCGTCACAGTATCTTCCCATGCGAACAGCATATCATCTAGATTTCTAAACATTTTATCTTTGATTACAGTTACTTATGTTATTATTAACTTTATCTCTGTCATCGGATCTTGACAAAGTGCGAATAGGAGACCTTCGTCCATTCTTTATTTCATAAGTTGATATCTTTGTCTATTCATAGAATTTTATTGCGTATTTGGTTGCTGATTTGACCTTAAATTAGCATACAATATTAATATGTGTGTTAAATTTTAGTTGTTAGGAAAAACTCGTGTGCTTATCTGTTTACTTTTATCGTTCATATGTGTGCATTTTATTTATGTTATGGTATAGATAATAAAAAAGCACTTTATGGTAAAGTGACAGGATGCATAAGTCCATCGCCGTCCTTTAGTTTCTCCCTTTCTTCCTAATTAGGAGAGTTGTTTTAGTAATTCATTATTTCACATCCATACCTATAAAAACAGTCCTCTCTCTCATTTAAACTGCTTTATATTCGTGAAAGAAAAAATAGGTAAATAGAAAAAAAAGGAAAAGCAGCCCGGAGTATGGAAGTTTGACGGTGTTTCATGCCCATACCTCGGATAGCATGTTAAGCCCTCATTCCCGGTTGTCGTGAATATCTATAGTTATCGTTATTGAGAAGTCAGTGCCGTTAAATATACTAATAACAAGTTCCACCTGTAAATTCGGTTCACTCTTGTTCTAGTCACAGTCGCTCCATGGAAAAACTCTGAAAACCGGTTGAATCAGTAGCCGACTCCAAATAATCTTGGGAATGATAAAGGTTAGGAAGATGATAAATATTTAAATAGTTTCGCATTGTTCTAAATCACAGTCATCCTTTATGAAACTGTTGAAATATTTATCATTAAACGCCCTTGACGATTATTGCAAGTTTCTAGTGTGGTTTGAATATAAACTGTTTTCATTAATCACGATGCAACAGAAAACAATTTATACACGAAGTTGGATTTTTAGCAGTTCTAAATTTGGAACAATCTATATGAACTAAGAGCCAGCGTTCGGCAGACTTACGGCATAGTAGCAAAGTCCATATCAATGCTACGTTTACTATTTCTATATATATGAATAAAATATATCTTTATTAATTATTTATAACAAATTCTTATTCCAGTTCCTACAATAATTGATTGAGTTTCAAAACTGCAACTTTACGTTATTTCAGCAAAGCTGAAAATAATATGTCATTTATATTATGGTTATAAACACATATTTAAAAAAAGCAGATAGATAGGTCGGTTCTCACATGCAAGCAGACCACATAATAAAAATATTTATTTATTTCTCCTTACAAAACACAACATGGAACAAAATGTAATTCAACAATTCTACAAACTTGCTGGTAACCCTGCAAAATGAAAAGTGAGAGAGTCAAAATAGCATGCCTTAATTAGCACGACTGAGAAAGTGTTATGTAGTCTGCCTGGATGTTAGAACCGACCTGTCTGTCTGCTTTTTTAAATATGTGTAAATAATAATAATACTGAGTCTGACACTGGAGGCAAAATGATGCAGAAGCATCTCAAAAGACCGCCATAGTTTGGGTCACCACGCTGCCTTGTAACATTGGCTGCATTCGCAAAGAGTATGACGACCACCACTCATGGATTCGACTCATGATTTCCATCAGACAAAGTAGAGTAAATTTGCTAGGCTCATACACAAAAAAAAATAGCAAAAGTAACGAATAATAAAAATAGTTTACGAAGATCAATAAATCTCTGCTGTAATTATTATTACACATGTTTCTGAATACATTTTTCCTTACACTTTTAATAATAGTATTTGATTTATTATCGACTTCCGTAAACACTGAATGTGGTTTTTAGTTCGAGATTTCAAACAAATAATTATAGTCTGGCCAATAAAGACCTAGGAAGCTTATTTTTTAGGGTTCTGTTTATAAAGAGTTGGCAATATGTATATATATATAATATACGTTTTAGTAATGATTTTACGACTTCCAGCTTTCCAAACAAGCTGTTTCCCGAAAATGTTTCAGTATCATATAATATATATTACATACATTACCAGATGCTAAATCGACTACCTAGTGCATCCAAATGTAGAGGTGTTTGCACGAGAACGCTATTATGTCAGTCCATCTACAGGATGAAACCTCGAAACCTATGCACACAATAGGGCGGGAATTCAAAATACATATTAGTCAATAAAATAGTTATGTTACTTGCCTCCCAATGTTTGCAAATTATTTACTTAAGTTCTGTGGGAACATTTTGATCCCTAACCCTCCGTGACTATGACTGTGGTAGTTTCCAGTATTTAAACCTGCGTTTCAGTCATAGTTCTGCTTTTTATTTGAGTTTGAGATTCTTAAAATCTCTTTCGAAATAACACGTCGTCAAGACGTCACCGACTACGAAAATATTCTATAAAAGTTCTTTTCTATGGAAATATCTAATGACAGTAAAATTTATGAGGGCAGAGTGTGGTATCTATTCTACCTACTAACCCTACTAGATAGGACTAGAATAAAAAAAATGCTCTCTTTTCTAGAAAAAAAAAACCATTTATATTACGTTGTATGTTAACACATAATTAAATTCAATCATTAGCGATTGTTTATAGCCTTTTTTAAATCAAGCTCAATCAATAAAAAAATCTCTATCGTAATTATCGACTTCATTGTATAGCTAGAAGATTACTTTTGTCGTATGATTCTTGGGTAACACTCAGCATGGCATGGTTTATTTAATCTATGAATGAATCCAACAATAGCTGTTACATAAAATCCGTTTGCAACAGCAATCGTAATTCAATTATTTATCGGTCACAGTGCTATTGACCGCATTCGATTTTCAAGTTTGGAACTACATATTACTCTGGCGAATATTTCTAAAAATGTGAAGAAGATTTCCAACTACAGTATTTTTTATCTATTACTATATGTATATATAGCTATTGACCGCATTCGATTTTCAAGTTTGGAACTACATATCACTCTGGCGAATATTTCTAAAAATGTGAAGAATATTTCTAACTACACTATTTTTTTTATACAGTTAATTACCTACGTATGAGGTAAGCCATCAATAAATACAAACTTACAGTACAATGCAGTGATATTGAATTAAACTTTATCTTAACATTTATTTATTTAATAGTCTTCTATTTATGTAAATATTCTGATTTCTTATGTCTAATTTCAATCTGTCTCACGGAAATGTAAATTTTATGGTGTCCAATGTTTTGAGAGACATTAAAAGAACCGTGACATATGGAATTAATTTATGTGAGAAACTTTATAGTATATGTATATGTACCATAATCAGTTTTGACATTAGTCATCTTTGCCCATCATCACATGAAATTTAAAAATAAATTGACCAAATGTGTTGTTGACTATATATCAACTTGCATAAGTGACTCTGCTCTGCCTGACGGAAAGGATAAATAAATATTTTTGAAAAAACTTTTTTAACCCACAGATAACTGATATTTATGCATATATTCTTTTTTTACGTAAATTCATACATATTATACATATAAAACACCCAAACTCCGAAACAAATATTTACAAATCATACAAACATTTGGTCCGGCCCAGGAATCGAACCCGAGACATATAGTACAGTAGTCGCATACGCTATCACTGCGCCATCGAGGCAGTCGCAGAATGCTTCAAAGCAGCATGGTGACTCACGCTAGAGCGACCCATTCACGCCGATTCGTAATTACACAATTTGTCTGCCCTTTAGTCATTTTTATTTGTCGGATTCTTTTAATTCGGTGACAGTTACGGCTTATGAGCTACTTGTATATCGTACAATTCATTACTTTGAATGCTAAAAGTCTCGACACTAAGTGCATATTGTCTTTACACAAACTATTTTCATAATTCTTTTTTATTTTTTATTTTCCATATTTGGTTTGATAATTCCACTCAAGTTAAACTGATTAGAGTGAACTGTATTAACATGTTTCTATGTAAAGTCTAATCTCAAAGAGGAGCGCTGATGTCCGAAATACAGATAAATCTATCTAGTTCAGACACAGATATCCAATTAATTTTCTAGCTTAAGATTTAGTTTTGTTAAACCACAATTGTTAAACTGTATCTTTATGGTTAATAAATATAAGCTACTTTTAAATGAGTGGTCTCTAAGTATTTAGCAATTGCAACACTATAAGGATACTGACAATAGTCCGTAATATGTTCCTAAATATATTATTATTTACTGTATTACCCGCAGAAACATTTTGTCGCTATTGCGCACAATAGTTCAGGAAGGCGCTTATTTAAATAGACATGGTGTCATAACATAACGGAAGTCTTGTTTGCAAAAAATCCTTTTCCTAAATCGAATATTGCACTAACAAACAAGAACCGCGTTCTGTGTTAATTTGTTTATATTCTTTCACGCTTTTTTACAAATAACATATTTATTTAACGTTATTTGTACGTTTACTATTTTATTACTTTTCTCGCTTCTTTGTTTAATTTGTGCGTATTTTATATTTTAAATATATTTATGAATCGATCTACAATATGAATTTTTAATGTGAGATTTATTTTACCCATTAAAGCTTTTAAAAAAACCCTAAGGGTGGTAGTCAGTGATATTTTTTATATAATTATAATTTACGTAATCACGACACATTAAACAACGAGTCAAGAATTCTAAAACTAACTATTCTTTTATATCGAATTTGAGACCATTCTAACTATAGTGTTCACGTCATTATCTATTAAAGGTTTCCACAATATAATGTACAATTTCTGTACTTGTAATAGTAATTGAACTTATGCCATCCCAAAACAAACCATGGCATTGTTAGAGAATCGTGTGTAATACTTGGTTACTTAACCGTAGTAATGTAACAGTTTGTTTTAATTCAGTCATTGCACACAGCCTCGCATATCCATTATATGTTAATGGCTGACGACACGCGAAATAATGTATATAGAAAGTATCCTTCCCAATTTATTTGTCTATAGACATTAGGGTTTAATGTTTCTGGTGGTATTAAGCTTGAGTGCAGATTATAAGTAGTAAAACTATATGAAGACATAGTCTTTAATTCATAGGTAATACACAAACAATCCGACCCCTGATGATAAATGCAAATGTTTATAATAGTCCAAAAGCTAACAGCTAAATTCTTAACTAACAACTTACTCAAATAGTTTAAAAATAAAACAATAAAATCTACAGATTACAAGTGTAATAAAGATAAGTAACTGTTTCGTGTTCAAATTATTTGATGTTTAAATTCACTTATACGTGCAAAATATTTTGGCTAACCCACACGTAACCTGATTTAACAAACATTCTTGCAGAATAGGTACATAACAATTCGGACATTTCTGAAGTATTAGCTGTTACTTCATTTTACATAACCTTTCGCGTTTAAAGTGATCTTACTGATTCTCTTGCATCAATGGCGCGTGTGATCATAGTCTTCAGTATCGGATGGTTATAGTCCAAACAAAGCACTTACACTAGCCAAAACTTACGTAACAAGAAAATGAGGGATGCGAACTGCATTTGAAGAGTATTGCATTCATGACACGATGTCGTGATGTTTTACTAAATGTAATTTATAGAACAATGATCGTGAGCCGGATTACGTTTTTGAAAGTAAATCCTAGTTTAAAGTGGTTTCTGTTTGAGTAAAACTATTTATTATATTTATTTTTACGAACGATAAGTAAAAATATTTTGTGCTTGAGTTTTCTAGTTTGCATGTATTTAATTCATTGTAGAACAAAAAAAATATGGCAAAAAAACCCATCCCAAGTGAATCCATCCCATGTAAGGGTAGCCAGGCAAAAATGAAAAGGATATATTGACTGCTCGTGTACTTAAAAATCGCGACGGATTCGCGCTTCTTTCGTCAGGTAATCTCAGTGTATCTTCGCGACTCGTAATTTTATTACGTGACACGACGATAATTAATATGATAAAATAAACGGCCTCCACGTATTAACAAAAACAGGAAACCATCGCTATTTGCTAATCATCATTAGTCTGTAGCAGTCCATCAAATAGGCTTCACTAATTGTACGCCACTTGGTTCGATTCTCGGCTTCTCGCATCGAGCTTCTGCCAGCTGTCTTGCGCAGATCATCATTCCACTTGTCTTGTAGACATCCTACGCAATGTACCTATCTGCTAATATTCTACAGTAATTGTTTTAAAAATATTGAGACATTAATTCAATCGTAATCGTCGTACAGTTGAGTGACTAATTCCAATTCAAGTTAACTTGAATGATTTCTTAACGTCGATAGGCCATAGGTTAATATGCAATGAATTTTGCAAAATGATTATCTATCGATTATTCGTTTTACTGATGTCTTGCTTACTGATCTGATACGGTCTATTTGTTAAAATAATGATTATACTTTTGATGGAGAATGACATTTAAGCTAGTTGATTTATCAAGCAATGAGATTTAGACTAAGTCAGCAAAAACTTAAATTCAACCTAAAGCGTTTCAGAATACAGCTATATTTAATGCAACGAAATAAACCTTTCGCAAACCAACCACCGCTTTTTATTTTTTTGAAGAACTTTAGTATAAATTTAAATTTTAATGAATTAGTCTCTTCGCCGCCACTCCGTCCATCGGCGCTGATACTAAGTGGTATTTTAGTGTAACAATCTCGTAAAATAAAAATTATGAGTAACTGATGCAATACAATGTACTTGAATTAAAGCAAATAAAGCCTCTACCCTAAGTTATCTCATTATAATATACGTTATAATAGATACAAGCAGAATTTTAGGCATTTTTTAACTTTATAGCCTTGATATTAATGACCTGTTCGTTATGCTCTTAAAGTAATTATATTAGTTAGAGAGGCAGCAACAAATTTTGATAGCATATTAATTTTCAGCACAGTATTGTAAGTAAAATTACGGTTCTTCGGGAGCTAAAATATAAATTATTAACCTGATGAAACCCAACAAATAGTCATTATAATATATAATAATGCCTTGACTAATTTCTCTTTTTTATAAAACTCTTTTCGATATTTAGTGGTAATACTTAATAATCTGACCAAAATTGTTTTTTTTTACAGAAGATTGTTCACGTGACAGCAAAATATTGCTGTTGCCTCCTTGTCTACATAAGGCAACATTAAATTAAGTAAGGTAGATCAAAAGATAAAAGCGTCGTTATAGACATGTAATTTTACATTGATATAGGCCTTTTTAGAATGTAGTCGTTTGTTTTGTCGGTTTATATTCGAATAAAAATCGCAATGAAGTACCTGTACTGCCATCATGATTTTAGAATTAAGCCATTTAATAGTTTGTCTGAACAAAAACGTATGCATAAAACCTATTTAATCTTTGAAACGTAAGAGCTAATCACATTAGCCTATTTTATTTTGTGCATAATTTACAGAAGGACTGTTTAATGTAGTTGCATTCTAATTTATATCTTTTATTACATCATTAGGGGCGATAAATCAAGCCTCAAAACTAATTTTGCGACTAATTGAGCTATTGAGTGTGAAATATATAAGTATATATCTAGACAGTTAGAAATGAACATGTTTCTGTACGCTCCGTTCCTGTACGCTCAAATCTTTCAAACAATGCAACCGATATGCAATATTTGTGCTGCTTTCATGAAATAAGAGAGTGATTCCAGAGGAAGTTTTATAGATACACTAGCAACTTGCCCCGGCTTCGCACGGGCTCTTTACGGAAAATATAATATGGTCTATGTTACCCAGAAAAAATCTGTGACTTAATTTTTTTTCGACGTCTTCAACAAACATCGTTATATTTTAGCCAATATACTTAAAAAAATTACAAATTATATATGAAAACATTCCTCAAAATTCACTTTGTCTGTTGGTGAAAATCACATAAAATCAGTGCAGTAACTTTTGAGTTCATCGCGAACAGGCAAACAGACACGTGTGGCAGAGGACTTTGATTTCTAATATGTTGTGATGATATAACACATGGCACGGTGCATGCTGAGGTGGGTCACTGGTAATGTAATATTCGCATATTTTATGCAATTCTAGAATAGCCTTATGTTGAGTTCAATCGCTTTTATATTCATTATAAAGGTCGTTATATCCTATATGTATTATTTTGTTAAATAGTATGGTACTTCAATAATACTTCAATATTGCATGACCATTCATTTATACTATATAATACACTGAACTTTGGTAGATATAAAAAGCCTACGATAAAATCACAACAAAATTAAAATGGTATTTAAATAAATTAATGAAAATGAAACTAATCTTAAACATTTTATCTAAACGGAATCAACATTTATGTAAAATTAGTGATATGAATTCAATAAAAATAAATTTACGTGTTAACGATGTTGAAGTAATATAAACATACATTATTATACTTAAATAATAAAGGTCAAAGAATTGTTATGTGTTTGTTAGTTTAGAAAAACTTAAGGCAGACTAAGGACCATGGAGGTATTCGTTAGTCTAGTTTTCGACAGCATACGCAGCAAGATTCAATTAAATACAGAACCAGAATAGAAACACACATTCTGACAAAAACTGTACCACTAGAACAATTTCGCATCCCTAATCCCACGGCTAAATTAAATATTCGCGAGATGCCGCATACGGCACACGCAACGGCACAGCATGACCTCCATCGCTAAATATTACATAACCAATATAACGGTGAAGTTCCCATGTCAACGGTACTGCTAACCTATATACTGGCAACTTATTATATGAGCGATGCTTATCTACCGCCTGTACCTATGCTCCTATGTAATACACTAAGGAATTGATCAATCGTGATCATTAATTCTGATAAATTTTCTAACTATCTATATGCAATGAATGAATGAAACATGTATGTGCAATGAAACCGATAACACAAAAAAAGCAATTCAACTCAAAATAAATCTATTAACCGTTACTTTATTTAATTATTTAAGTGTTTGAGAAAAAAAGTTAAATTAGTCTATTTCATTAAAACAACTAATTAATGTGGTAAATTCACACGACCACACATTTTGTGAATTATTTTTAAAACGCAGTTTAAGATTTCGTTATCATGAAATAGTTCCCACTACACAAATTCACAAGTACTTGCAAAATTGTAGCCTTCGAAAGATTTATAGTATGATGAAGATTTTATCGATTTTATTTGTTTTCTACTGAGTTATGCAAGACTGATTTGGCCATGAACTCCGACACGGCGAGTGTTTACAGCCTAATAATGTGTGCCTATATAATTGGTGCCTTCCAGCTATTGTATTCAAAGAACTTGCTGTCATAAAATAAATGTGTTTTTAATCACATGCATTGTACTTGTGTAGAAACAGGAATGAACTCGTCTACGCTGCATTTATTTACTGTTGCCTTTATTTACATATAGAAGAATTAATGTCGGCCGGAGTTTGAGCTGTAGAATATACTCATATCATCCTACTGACTGCCTCTGTGGCGCAGTGGTAGCGAATGCGACTGCTGTGCAAGAGGTCTCGGGTTCGGTTCCTGAGTCGGACCAAATGTTTGTATGATCTGTAAATATTTGTTTCGGAATTTGGGTGTTTTCTATGTATAATATGTATGTATTTACAAAATAAGTATATAAGTATTAATATCAGTTATCTAGTACTCATAGTACAAGCTCTGCTTAGTTTGGGACTAGATAGCGTTGTGTGTTAAAATGTCTGAACATATTTATTTATTTATTTATTTACTGATTTATTATGACATATGAATAACATTATGTTATAATTACATAATATTGGCCTATAATAAATCTATCTGAATAGTTATAAGCAATCAATAACCTATGTTCAATCGATATAATACGATAACAATCCGTCTTAGCTCAATTTATTAAGTACCTAAATAAGTTGATTTACGTTTTAAAGTATATAGTACAGATTTTCAGACTATGAAATTAAACATTTATAAATAATTGTTACAACATTACTTTTAATAGAATTACAATGTTATAATTAATCTACTGTCATAGTGGACACTGTATTGTATGAAGCTAAATTACGAGAATAAGTCATATCGAACATGAAAAGCTTACAAGCTTTAAGAAAAAATGTGCAATCTCTCGCGGTACAAAGCGATATTTGTCAGATTGCTTTTGATATATGATGGTGGTATACTTATGATGAGTTAATAGTTACTGTTTTTTATCATTTACATTTACGTACTGAGTTCATTGTTGTGGGTTGAGCGATTCCCACATAGAATAAAACTTTGCGCGATCCACAAACTGTTTTCTAAGTCTTGTCGTTCTTTATGTATATTTTATATATTTTAAAGTACCTCAAGTTATTTATATTCATAGCGCGAATTGGCTTAAAATAATATACATTTTAATAAAACTTCATTAAGTTTGTGTTTCGTTTACAAAAAACTCAGCGTTTGATTCACTTAAACAAGTAATATTCCGTATTCGATTTTGTGAGATGGCGTGATTTTGTCATTACTTCAAAATGTACCACTAGAGCAATTTCGCATTAAATTAAAGGGCGTCGTGGTAAAATAAAGGGCGTCAGATAATAGCAATTAGGGCATTAGAGCCGAACCTAATTAGATGGAAGGAAACTAGGATAATTAATATTGAGTGCATAAATTGTCGGCTTTAAGTAAAGTTGTTTACATGCGATATACTTATTACTGAACTAGTTGACCCACACAATCTCGTATGCGTCGCAAATTGCTTATAGTTGTTGATCATGTTCATCATGATCATGAAGTTTTTTATTTTTTTGTATGGAATCGCGGGCATACGAGCAGATCTATCGCCTGATGGTAAGCGATTTTCGCCGCTCATGGACTACACCACCCATCTGCTACACCAGAGGCGTCACAAGTGCGTTACCGACCTTTTCAATTTTATTTAAATAAAATAAAGTTTATACTTATAGTGCGTATTTATATAAAAACTAGGTTTTTCTTTTATATAAAATAAGATTTTGAAGAAAAAAGAAAAGAAACCATTAAAAATTATATATTTTCTCGAACAGCCTTTAATAATCCCCTGCAGAACATGTATCTTTTCTGAAAATTTTAGAACTCTTAAACAATTTGTTAGCATAATTTAATATTACGAAAATAAACACAAAATATACCTATTTTTTTTGATAAGCAAAACAATCTTTGTACTTTAGATCAAATGTTGTTACGTACATTTTAACGAATGATATCACTTCCTAGTTTTTTGTACCTCTAGACTTACTTCCACTATAGAATTCTTTCCACGGATGCATTAATACAATAGCTAGTTAGCGTTAAAACAATAATAAGTAGTAGATAATGGCTTGTATGCTTTATATTCAACCGTGTGTTTACAAAAGAACTTATCATTCATCGTTTATGTTTTGTTTATCAGATAAACTATACAAATAATTTATAGCTGGAGAGTTTGTATGTATGAACGCGCTAATATAATCCAGAATATCTCACAAATAACATTTACAGGGGGTAAACTATGGGGATCTTAAGTAAACTGCGGTAAATTCCGGTGCGTTTTAGTGATTCTGCCATACCATACATACTATATTAATCATATTTAGCTCACTTAGGACCTATAAGTCTATTATTATATTAAATATGTGCTGCTTGCATATGCTTGCTTTTTTAAAGATAACTCCCGCATTAGGGATATTAATCCTGTGTCGCGGGGGATTACAAACACATATAAAACAGACACAAAAAACACCCAGACTCAGAATAACAATTTGTGGATCACACAAAGTGTTCTCCCATGTAGAATTTGAACCCACGACACTTGGCGCAGTAGAGAGCGACGTGGCGACCACTTAAATCACTACGCCAACCGTGCTTTTTAAATTAAATATGTGCTGTGCGTGTATAATATAATAATATATGATATACACGCACAGCACATATTTAAAATAATCTTAACGTTTTCTATCTTTAGATCTCACACAGATTGGTACAGAATATTTTTATTACTAGTCCTAATGTATTTACCATATCTATGCTAAATAACAGCTGCATTGAAATACAAATTGAAATTGATGTGGACTGAAAACATTCGTTTGTGTATCAAATATTATGATTTTAGATTATACTTCTAAACGTGTGTTAAACACTCAAACCTTAATATCTAAACTAGATTATAATCGATTACTTATCGATATTAGAAGCATAAATAATATTACTAAGACATTATCTACCCTTACTAGGCAAGGTTAAAGACTTGAAACGATAAAATTCATGGTTTTACATATAATAAAGGAGGTTTTAAATATTTATGCGGACAGTATACTCGTTACCTACAATGTATGTAACACTAAGGCTACGTATCCAATCGACACAATGCAATGCAATTTGTTTTGTATGAATATTAAGTGGGAGTATACGCTTACGAAGTTAGAACGAAAGTTAGTTACAATGTTAGCGAAGTTAGCACACATGGCAGATCGTTTAGTATATATATAAGTAATCTTTCAGAAGTAGACTATTTGGTTTATCCTATGGTGTTACTTCCCCTGACCTTGGACAATATTGACCTTGACATTTGTAAAGCTTTACGATAGATTTTCAATCTCTTATGAAAATCTGTTAAATGAAATCTTATATGCTATTTTCCAAGAATTTCAGGATAAATTACTTAAAAGACGGTTATAGACTTCTTTGAATTATTAGTCACTAATTTTGTGTAAAAATTATTCACAAATTAGAATTTTATCTGTACCTTCCATTCATTCTTTATCTTGCATTATAGTTATAATTATATCATGTTTTGCAAGCTGTCGAAATAAATTAAACATACAACAGATTTACACCGAATTTAATTTATATCTTCTTTGATTAATAATTCGTGATAATCATAGATAGATTAATTTTACATGAATTATTTAAATCGATGGCTCTTGTTCCGGTGCTTTATCGCTGTCAATTTTAGTAGTTACTTAGTTTGAAATTTATAGAAAATATTCTTGATTATGACCCCGTTACATAGTCAAATCAGAATATTATATATAACAGATTATTATGCGTAAAATAAACAAGGTCGTTCATACAGATAAACACCGTGACGCACATTGTATCTCACATGTTTTTTTTTATGTAATTACGCGAATGCTTGGAATAAACAAATTACATCATAGATCATACATTATTAGATAGCATAGTAAATCTCACACTAAATAAATTATAGTAATATAATGATAAAAAAACTTGTTGAACCTCTATTTATAAAATTGGTCTAGGTAGTGAATAAAGAGGATTATGTTTTGTGGTAGAAAAATAATCAATTCCAATAAAAACGTAATTTTCCTAATTATTCTTGGCAGTGGCTGGAGTATTGCAGATGTGTGTGAAAAAACCTTACTTATTCAGTGAAATAGATTTCCTAATATCATAATGTACAAATGAAATGTATTTATTTATATGTTGTAGTATTTTTGTTTTTGTTGTATATGTAAATAAACTTATGTAGGTATACTTTAGTGTAACTTGCAGTTGTTGTTTCCAGTTTAAGTTTCTAAGATAAGATTTCTACACCGCCTAAAGATTGATTGGTAAAGGTGGTAAGGAATTCGCTGGGTATTAAGTCCGACGAAGTACAAAAGTGCATAAAGTTATCAATAAAATGTATGAATTACGATAAAATTCAATCTAACAGATACTATTGTCTCAAGGTGACTTAGAAGGCATTGGCATGTTGTTATGGAAGTATTTTTTCCTGCCTGTCTTTGGCAATGACGTTGACTTAATCTTCTTTTCAAGAGTTTTTCCGCTCTCATAATTACATTAAATATTATTTAGATTTAAATTGATCAAATACACTCCAATGGTAGTGCGTGAATTGAAAGGTTTATTTAAGTTCGGAAATCCAGTTAATTAGTAACCAAAAATGGCGACAACGCATCAGAAATAGTTCAATGACATTTAGTAAAAGATAATCAATAAACTCGATTCTTATATACGCTTTTGAATATGTTATTATAGATGTCATGTTATTAATCAATTTATTAATTCAATTTATTTTTATACAGTTGCAAGGCTTATGAATTTAAGAAGAACTTTTGGTTTGCCATGGATTAATGCGATTGACTCTGCCATTGATGATGATGTTGGCCTTAATTGATTTCCAATCGTGATTTTATTGTACTAGATTTGCATAACCCATTTGTAAAATATGTATTCATCGAATACCAAGCATTTGCCACGTTGACATATTCTATTAATTAACTACGATTGCCTCATACTCCTTGCATATCATTTTTCAAAATATTGTGTAAGAAAAAGTATACTGTATATAAATGTAATGAATAGACAGCCTTGATGTTAGAGTGTGGAATGTGAAGTAAGGTCAGGTCAGGTCAAAAGTTCTCAATTGATCCGATAGACCGCCGTCGCCCAGGGCAGTGAAAGTGCCCAAATAAACGTCTTCTTTAAAACACATACTGCATCAGCATCAATGTTTTTCTTATAGCACATTGTACGTTTTCTACACTATTCTAATACTAATCCTATCTAGAAGTGTGCAGGATATGATTTCTGAATAAGGTGAATAATATGCGTGTTTTTAGTCCCAATAGCTCCAGTAACCAATGAGGTTTACTAAACGAAAAAAAAAGATCAAAGTATTGCCTTGCCTAAGTTTGTAATGCCCAATGTTTACAAGGTGTTTTATCTAGGACGTTTACTTTGCAAACACCCAATGCTTTTTATTACCTTTTAGGAAAATTGTATATTAATTTGTCACATCATAACGTGTCAAACGATCTTCATAAAATTTTCCAACAAAATTTCCAAAAGCTTAGAAAGCTTATGGCAACTTAAAAAACAGAGCCATACGTGAAACTTACATATATGGATAATTGCTATTACGAAACAAGTTGTGATGCACAGTCATGTTGCCATTTATATAATGGGAATAAAAAAGGAAGCTAGACAACAGTTGAATTTGGGCTTCAACTAAACGTGACTTAGGCTTCAAGAATCTCTACACCGACGAATCAGCAACGCACAATTCCAATTGTCTATAAACGGCACACTTGCAAATACAAAATCAGACTTATGAAACTTGTGTGGCATAGTTGAATTGATGCGCTAACCTTGTTCTAAGTCTGATTTCGTTTGACAAATTGATAAACTATTTACATGCATTTGTGCTAAGAGAACGTTTAAATGCAAATATCAAAACATTTTGAAATCTATTCACTTTAAAATAAAATCATAAAATGAAATATCAAATAATAAATATTTAGTTTATTGAAGTTTATGAATGTGTTTTTTTTAAATCGGTTTAGTCCTCAGCACAGTTACATTTAACAATAAATTGTTTAAAAGTTTATCTATACTTGTAGTATATATCAACTTTTAAACAATTGATTATTATTATTTTTTTTTGTAATTTTGTGGAAATGACTATCTAAGTCAAAAAGTCTTAAAGTGTAAGTTAAAAACACTAATCCTATATACAAGTGTACAAGATATGATTTCTGAATAAAGTGAATAATATGCTTGTCGTGTGTCTATTAATGTTTCTAAACTGTATATGTCATAGATATGAACATCAGACAAAAAAAAATTCAGTTCTGATCAAATAGTTTTTAAAGTGAAAGTTTTATTACATAGTCTCAACTTTTTTGGTCTGTGTATCGCATTTCGCGTGACGCGTGATGGTCGGCCAGTGTCCAGTGGCCACGCTAATTTGTTTGTTTTTGTCAGTGTTTAATGTAAATGTTATTTAATTGCTTTATTACATTTATTTATTTGCATGTGAAAAAAAGTTTCGTAAAACCGTTTTACCGTGGTTTCATAAAACCTCTCAATCCTTTTTTATTGTACATAAAAAAATATTGCACGTAATTGAAATATTTTTTAATTTTTCTAAGCCTGGTGAATTTATGATGAAATATGATTATTTAGATACTTACTCGGTAATTTAATAACCAGTAAAATTCTGTTTAATTTGATTGCAATATTTTTGCATAATATTGCACAGCTAATTTAACAACACTGTTAGTGTTACTACACGGCGTCAAGAAAAAAAACAATCTAATTAATTTAATCAACAGCCTTAAGTAGTAAGTTTTTAGCGATCATTTTATAATAGTTAAACTACAGTCATATAGTTATTCAATTCATTGTAATATTTTTAATTAGAAATGTTTCAAATTGGCATCGAGAAACAATACGAACTCTAAACTATAACTCTACATTATAAAGGAACCTTCCGGGCTTAACATTTTATACATTTACTAATTCGAATTAGTAGGGTTAAGAAGATGAGTCTTTACCCTTAAACTTTGCAGTAAGCACTAGGTCCATAGAGGTTGCTATGAACCATTTAAGTACGTGATTAATGCACTTAAAATCATTTCTGCATAATCTGGTTTAGTGGAGTGTCATTGGTTGTGTCGTTCTTAATATTCTCTTTTGAAGACGCAAATTTCTTTACATAAATTCCTTTCAAACGATCATTTTTTTTCGTAAAAAAAAATGAACCATTTAAGTACGTGATTAATGCACTTAAAATCATTTCTGCATAATCTGGTTTAGTGGAGTGTCATTGGTTGTGTCGTTCTTAATATTCTCTTTTGAAGACGCAAATTTCTTTACATAAATTCCTTTCAAACGATCATTTTTTTTTACGAGCTTTTATTTTAGTTTCACCTTTTACGATTTTTGTCTGTTACCAAATCTTACAAGTTAAATTTGAACCCTTTTCCGATTTTCTATTGAACTGAAGTTAGAAATATGCCTTTAGTTCCGACGACAATGTAATTATTTATAATCGGTATTATTATTAACCCAAAACGACTGCTGCCGCCGCCGTGAAAAAATGGCAGCGTACATATTACATATTTCCTTAGAACCCATCCAATATGGATATCAAAAGAAAGGGCTTAAAGATTCTTTTTTATATGAACAAGTAATAAAAGCTTGTTTTTAAAAAAAATATTTTTAAATAAATATCTTAATATAAGCCTTGCTTAAAATTTATAAAGTTGTCGCAATACTTTAATAGTGGCCCCATCTGCAAGGTAAATTATTTATAATTAAATCGGTGGATATTTTAATTTTATATTTTGTCATTTTGGACGACGAATATATACTAATCTAAAAATGTCAGATAGGATTTAGCATAATCGATACATTAGTCACAAAAGTGTATATTTTTACATGTAGACAATTTACTGAATGTAGGCTATTGAGTCAACAGTCTATAACAGTCCACTGTTGGACATGGGCTTTTTATTAGCAAAGAGGCTTTGCTTTACTACGAGTATGTGTAACAGCGAAACGTCGCAAGGCATAGTCATTTATCATAAACTTACGTACTATTTCATAATAACTTGACTTTCTTGTGAGTGGTTAGTGACCCTTACTACTAAACCAAAAGACGTAGGTTTGATTTCTATAAAGAACCAACAATTATGTCATGAGGAACCTTATTCATTCTGATATTGTACATAATTTATACCTTATACATACCTTATCAATTACCCAAGTTCTGACTTTGCATAGTTTGAGATCAAACAGCCGTGTATGAAATGTGTGAAGTTATATTGGTTATAAAATATATGTAACGAGATACGTACGGTTTTATCATACGTAATATATTGGTTCTGTTACGCTCAAATAAATACGGAATTAGAACAGAGAAAGGGCGTATGACGGTTCGTACCTTTCCTGGTAGTAACCTGTTGGTTACGTTATGTTACGATTCGTATGTTATGTTACCAGTACGTTATTGGGTTGTTTAGAAGAATTGAACCAGGTGTTTTTAGAACACGATGTGTGGTTAAAACTTATGATTTTTCGGTAACTGTGGCTTATTAAGACTGACTCAGACAGTTTGTTTTGTGTTTGGGCCCGCCAAATGCACTTTACTCTGCCTGATGGAAAGCATAAGCTGAATCCAAAAGTGGTGGTCGCTGCAAAAAAATACTCATTACAAATGTAGACATAACATCAATGCAGCATAGTGACCCACACCATGTATCGCCCTGGTCGAGCCGGCCCGTACGTGCTGACTCTATTATATTTTGGGTTTAGTTTACGGAATATTACATAAACAACCCTTATCAATCTACTACCGGAGCTATCTTCAAGAAAGGCATTTGCGTTTCCTTAGAAATGAGGTTATAGTTGTCTCGCAACTGAAATGAATTTGTTTAGCAAATCGTTCTTTTTTATTTTCATGCATGCGTCCTAAACCTACATATGTGGTTTATTTAATTAGGTTTGTTGTATTTATTTAGTGATTTATCTTGACTTCTAACAATCGTTGTTATCGTATCGTTAACTATATTTACCTATCCCAGTAATTATAGTAATAAACGAAAGAACTCTCAATAATACCAGATGTCTATTGCGGTATCTTAATTGCGAAAACATTTTAGGGTACGATCATCGCAGTCACGGATGCAGCAGACTAGACTACTATAAAATTATATTGCCTAATCGTGAAGTTAATTCTCATAGCAAAATATTGAAAAATAATGCAATGTTTTTATTGCAAAACTTAGTGTAATCTTTATAAGCGTGTAACCTTTTAGAAAATAGCGATAATGACGTTAGAAAATACACGGTAATAAACAAGGCTTAGCAAAGAGCTCCTGTAACTACATTATTATGATAGACAGACACTCCTGTCGTATCAATTCGTTACGGTACAAAACTTGTTAGCCCACGACTATTGCTACACTTTGGTTCATAATATTAGGTACCTGAAATATAAATATTAGAATATAATGTCGTGATTATCTGTGTAATGATGAATTAGATATATATATTATTATTATTAATTAGACGTATATTAGAATTAGATGCATATAGAATCCGGAATATCATTATCTTATTCGTCTAGTGGATTGCGTAGGAGTCGACATAAATAGCAAATTACACAGAAAAGTAGTACGGAAAAACTTGGAACAAGCTCCATATCAACACGTCTAGCCAGTTAGGTATAGTAGGCCAGTATGTCCTTTCTAAAGAAATGCCTATATATTGCCGGTAGATTACTAAAGGTCACAATAATGCTATAACATAAATTAATTGCTTCAAAGTTTCTTTTTTATGGCTGCGTAAAAGAAATGAATAATATGATCTAAGATTACCAGACAAAATTATACAGTTTTGTTACCGATTAAGTATCTAAGCCGTGTGAGTGAGTGGGTGTAACAAATTTACATTTAATGTCTTGACTGCTTGTAATGTAGTCTCTTTGTTGTAAGAACCACTGTCAAGGCACGGTGCCAAGGATACTTGACAATTATATGGTAATGTTTCTATGAAAACAGGTTTCTAATGGAGATATTTCGATAATCAAATGTGTCGATATGATAAGTATAATATAAATCTTATTTTAAATAGGAACTTACGTAATATAATAGATAATGTATTGAATAAGTTCAGCGTTAAATTATTGAATTGTTTACGCACCGTATTTAATTTAAAATGTCATTTCGTAAATGAAAAGTTAAAGCTAATCTATCTATATAAATAAATATATATCGACAAAAGATCTGTTCAACATTATTGATAAATGTATAATTATTTGTGAACACATTTTTACCATGCGTTTTGTATCATCTGCGAAATTGTTTATTGCCTCAACTCATTTACATTGGGAAACATTGCAGTACGTCTTAGAGAAGCAGAAATAATATACGGGTTGCGTCACTAATTAAAAATTAAAAATAAAACATTTAAGTCTCATGCATGAAATTATAGTGAATTAATTAAAAATGCATTCCATGTAGGAATTGATAGACTTTTTCTGTGGGTTGTTATTGAGTATCTATGCAAATGAGTGAATGTACGAAAATAATGTACGCTATATTTACAATGTAAATTATAATTTATTTTAATAAACATATTTCAAGTAGATTAGCATCAGCTTAAAATGTAAGAAAAATTTTACCAAAAAATATGTTATTTTTTTCGTTCTGTTAGTTAGAATAAGTTATATTGTAACTTTAGTCGTTATATACATTTAACATTCATAAATTAATGATAATATGTCATTAATTATACTTTTTGGCACCCAGTAATTTTTTATTATACTTACAGTTAAATTCAATAAATTCTTCTTTCTGGATATTTACTCTTTGTTCTAAATAAAACTACTTCGAATTACACATATAAACTGACTTTTAAACTAGAAGAATTAAAGTTCAAAGTCACCATTCTTTCATCGGCTGGGTCATTTTTAAAGCTAAGCTTGATTTCACTTGTTTTAAGATGTTGAGAGATAATCACAAAGTCCATCTTATGATTCATAGCATAGGACTGAGCTTTCTATGACTTTATATCAAATGTATAAAGTCATAGTTTATATATTGAACTTAATACGGTTTATGATCCAAATTAAAGTGAAATGAAATAAATAACATCTCTCTATCTCTCTCTCTCTCAGACACACGAATGTAAAACTTGCACGAAAAACTTCTTTTCAAAAACTAGTTCTGGTTCCCAAACATATAATTACAATTAATATAAATGACAACGAATACAATTGTATACAAGGTATGCAGCTAAAGGAATGCAGTGAAGAAAACAAAGAAAACACTGCATACTGATAACTAAGTTGATGCAATTAATTGTTACCGCCTGTCTAGTTGAAGGCAGTTAACCGAGCAATTAAAATACCAACTCTTAAACGTGTAATTTTCATCCCATTTACATTCCTCAAAGGGCACATCATACATTAATACAATACTAAAAATATCTGCGTACATCTGGTGATGTTTAAAAAGTAATTTAAAAATTGAAATTATATCTTGCGTATCGACCCAGCGATTACCTGAATCCGAAATATCAACAGTAATTATTAAAAGTTTCTCATAACTTTTTTCAGAGTTAAGTACCTACTTGTGTACGTAATTTAAAATGCATGTTACGCGTCCATTTCGAAAGTTTATTGATCTTTTAACAAATTGCATATTGCAAAATTAAAATAAAATATATTCATTGTAACCTTTTCATTAATTTTTACATATTTGCTTTGAGTGGCCTCTGTAATTGTAAGTATTCGTGTGATGAGCACGTCGAGCGCGATGAGTGTCACGTCGTGGCTCACTATGAATTCCGAAACTATCTAACTGATTTTCAGGTTTTTCTAATGTGTGTTTTGCACACATGCTAATAGAAGGCGAATATGGTAGAAAAGAGACGAAATCCAATAATTTTCCTATAATTTAATTTTTTTTATCGGATATGTATATGTATTTAAGGATGTATAATGTTTGTTTATCTGCAGTTTCATTGCCATAGTACAGGCATGTGTAAGAGGTGTAATGTTAATTAAATTATTTCTAAAAAAAATCTAGCGAAGCTACAAATTAATTAATAGTCACTGAATTAATTAAGATATTGAAACATTTTTAATAATATAAATATCTCTGTAAATCTTATTGAAACAAAAGATCAAGGTTGTCATAGACACCTCATGATTACCAGGAAATACAATCTGTACTGATATTAAAAACTTAATCGAAGGTGTTTAAAAAAATATGATACTTTTCCGTGTAGATTTCGAATCAGCTTGACAGGCCTGGCATTTTTCAAGATAATGTCGTACATATACTTATGGTTGAAGCAAGAACTCACTATAACTCTTTGTGTATCTATTAATCTTATCTTAAATACACATTTTTGGTTGAACGTTGTTACCTTACCTTCTTATTCAATACCTCAAGTGTGATTTTAATTCAAGTTAAAATGTACATCGATTTAAGTGAGATTATGTAACGCAACATACGCAGGTACGTACAATAATAGAGTGTCTATATGATAAGTTAGATGGTACTTCTAGATACGTAGGTAGATCAATCAATCAAGAACCCATAATGTCCCAATGCTGAGCTCGGGTCTCCTCTGAGGAGAGGGTTAAGGCCATACGTCCCCACGCTGGTCAAGTGCGGTTGGTACTGGCGAGACTACGTTGTGGCTACTCTCTGTGTATAATCTTACTGTTGGAAGTTTCTAAGCCGCCCAAAGGCCTCCAACTAAGCTTCACAATTATTTCAGTATGCAACCAAATTATTGTTTAAATCAAAAGGTATACTGTCACTGATACCTAATATCTTGTTATAACAAAAGCTAACATTAGTTTCTGTTACAAGTGATTATAGAATAGATAGATTTCCCCTTGATAAACCGAACACTATTGCAATGTAAATTATACTTACGCGTCGAATAACAGATTAACTTAACCAATTGTAAATTAACCATAGAGTTGGCAGCAAAAACAATTTCTCAATAACGTACATACAAGGAATCGAATAGCTCGGATTTATTACAACTAGATGCTGCAATGCAACTCGCTTGTAATAAGGGTGCCACCAGACGTTTGCTATATATTTTAAATATGATTAAATCACCATTAAAATTTCAAGTCAGCTAGTTGAGCTCATTCTCGCACTGTACCTAGTCAAAATTATAAGATATGGCAAAATAGGAACACTAGGCAAGACATAATACCTACAAACATTAGAACAAATATGAGTTATGTTAATAGATGCTTAAGGAAAAATATCGCTACCGATTAATCCACAATATCTGTAGCCTATTACTACATAATCTGTAGCATATTACATTTTTTGTAGTTTTTAATTTACTTTAAATATAGGTATTGTAACTTTTAAATACACTATGGAACATGAAATTTACATTACATACTATTTAAACAAAGACAAGTATAAGTTTTTAGACAACTATATACGAGTAACTGGTTAACTGGACAAATTCTTCCATACGATTACGGATATACGAGTACCGTACTTAATTTGGAAACTTAACATTGCTGGCAAATAATTTAATTTATTACATCTCACCGCTTGATAGACGTTCGACATCAAAACGGTAACTAGCGCGTAAATGGTGATCATAAATGATAAACGTTTAATTTCATGCAGTTAAACTCTTGATTTTAGGACTTAGTGAATATGAATGTCATGATGTTATCCTTGAATGGGCTAAGTAGGTGATGAAATCAATATAGAAGAACAATAATTTGTATACATTGGATGCATGTGGAAAATTGTATGTGGTTTGAGGTTGTATAAAAAAATTATAATCTGCAATAAAATTTACACACTATTATTTTATATATATGTATATTATATTAAAAAGCATATACGTTTAAGCTAAAGTATTTTATTGGGAATATCTGAACCCCGCGGTTTTACCCGCGTTTATTGTCGTACCGCGGGTAACGCCGTGGTGCGAAACTAGTCTAAGAAGTAACTTAAGTTACTCCTTATATCAACAGCTATCTGCCAGAGAAAGTTCCGTCAAAATCGGTCAATTTAGTAAAAAAAAGTTATTTTAATATTACAAACACACTCTAATTTTATTTACTTGTACAGATATTGTACCTTCACCTATACTACACCTACACCTTCACTCATCTCAGTACAGTTGATATATAATCAACTGTCTATTGATTTAGTAGTTAGAGATCTTGGCTGCTAAGCCAGTGGTTTGGTACCTAGGACAAATAATAGTGTAATGAAAACGATTTTCTTTTGTTTCTGGGTGTAATAATATATAAAATCTTCATTGAAAAATATAAAACCAAAGCACATACTCTGACAGGTTTCGAAATATTTCCTGTTAATATTTGAAGGTACAGTATCTTACCTAAAACAACGATATGCTTAGTTATATAATATGTACATGTTGAAACTGTTGCTGCAGATCTCACACTAAAATTATTTCCACCAAACAGCTCACATCGGAAATAATTCTATAATCTTTAAATGATATTAAATTAAAGTCTATATTACCAAGTCAAGACTACATACTGTCGCTTCTTAAAGACTCATTTTCAGTTGAGTGTTGTTCTTGAACAGCTTACGGTCCACTTATTATTCAACATCATAAGTGTGATTTTAGTACATAGTTGAGTGCATGTTGATTTAAGTGCGATTATAAATTATTCTGAAAGTTTTAGGTACTTTAACTAAACATCTATATGATGAGTCAAGATGTCGTTCTATGAGAAAGTTGTTTTTATGAACAACAAGAAGGTTTATATTTGAAGAAATACCTAATATAGGAAGTAAAAGGTATGAAAAAATGCAAATAAAAAAATTAATAATGAAATATTTTGATATTTCTATTCTGGATTGTCGGCACTTCACGGAACTTGTTACCGTACATTTTAAAATTAAACTTATTACTCACAAACAAAATATGAAATATTTTCACTAAAAAATATACAAGTACAATACTAAAATATATACAAGTAATTACCACTTCAAAACTGAACTAAATGACAGATTGAATAGACATGAATATATTTTTTGTGCTTGCTTATAAAGCATACGAAGTTGATTTTTTACCTAAAAACAATTCTATTTTATTTTATGAACCTTTACCGATTTAACTGTGATTACAAAATTTCTTCTAATGAAAAAAAAAAGATATTCACGTATTGTTATACCAATAAATATAAATGATTTAATGTAATGTGAAATTATAATATACAAACATATAATTTATTATATAAAATTTATATGAAACATATCAAAATTTCGTTCGTTTTATTAAATTTATGAACTGTAACTTTGATTTAAAGTATTAAAAGAAATCAATAAAAACATACAAAAAATATATATTCGTATTTCAACAATGTTACCTCTGAATCCTTTTGCAACGACTAAATTTATGCTCTTGACTTATTGCGTGTATTGAAAGAAACATGTACTCTGTTGCCAGAAGCATGTTGAAGAGATTTTTGACATTGTTTTTTAAATCAACGCGTATTTGGGTCGATACGACGTTATGTCATTATGCACAACGTTGGCTAACACCAAATACTTCATTCGTATCCATTTTAATGTATGAAACGAAACACTGTCAAATTGTTCTACTTTAACGCACCATAAATTGGGTCAATCGTCATTTGTCATTTATTATAATCTGCTAAGCATACTCTTGAATTATGCTGTTGCTTTGAATAACTGATTGCACATTGGCTGTTTGTAGGGTGTTCTAATTGTTCTCTGTAATTAATGAAAATGTGGGTAATTACATAGTTTTATTTAATACTAGTTTAAGTTCGTTCATCTTATTTGTCGGTTAAAGCGGTAAATATTACCATTATTTATTAAACGATTTTATTTAACTTGTCTTGTTTGTTTGGCTCAAATCTAGTAACTAAAATTCGCCCCCTTCCTGTTTAAAGATTGATTTAAAATTTGGTACCCACCTTTAGTTTTGATGACAATATTGTTGAATATATGTTGTTTAATGTAAATCCAAGATGGCCACTGCTATAAAATATCGGCTTAGAAATTTTGTCACGACTACCTCGATATGGGTATTAAATGAAAGGGCTTGACTAGTAGAAGAACACAGTACACTATGAAAAATTAAAAACTTAAAACTTGAAAATAAAAATTATGTAAAAATGTTTTAATTAAAACAGTTTCATTAAAAATAGTGTACTAAGAGCTAAAAAAACTATACGGTATGCGCAAAAAAATATAATCGTTGGGCGTACCCAACGATTTTATTTTTTTGTCTGATCAATACCTAAGATTACCTAAGATTGATGAAGGACCTACCGAATTATTTTGCGACGGGGTTAGCATCGTTGTTACCGATACAAGTTGCACGAGTTTACGACAGAAGACAGGCAGAAGTTGTTTGAAGTTGAAGTGACTTTGTTTGTTTGTTCGAGAGGTGTAACTTAGCTTGGCGACGTTATAGTTGTATATTCCACCTGTTAAAATGACATTTATATTAGTCTTTAGCAGTACACCTAGAGATTGCTTATAGTGATATAAGAAATCTCTAAGAAGTGTTGTTTAAACAACACTTCTTATTCTTCTTATTATATTAGACCGCCAATTAAACACGAACGCAATAACAATAATTCTATAACAGCCTTGTAAGCGGTTAAGTCGCGAACAATGCAATGAAAGTTAACTCAGTCAAAATAAAAATATGGTTACCTTACAATTTGCGAATTAAGTTGTTCTTTATACCCACATTCATTTTTATTAACTTGATCAAAAACTATAAACTTGATCGAAAGAAATCATTTTATAGTACAGTGATTATGTACAGATATCTATATTTATTTGTACATAGACCATGTCAAAAAAAGGCATAAATTCAGTGGCCAGGTTGACTGACGACCTGCACAAAGATTTGGAAGTAAGCCTCATTATTTCGGTATACCGAAGGAAAGCCTATATTCGCTGTTGACGATAAATGGAAAATAAGTAAACATTAGCCGTATGGCTGCCTCGTTGGTCGTAAGCGACTGCAGATCAAGAGGTTTCGGGTTCACTTCCCAGGTCGGATTGCTGTAGGGTTTTTCTTACAAGAAACTCTGAATGGCAGCCCAGAGTATGCAACATGGCGGTGTTTCCCGCTCGTGCCTCGGAGAGCACGTTAAGCCGTCGACTCTGGTTGTCATGAACATCAATGGCAATCGTTATTGAGGAGTCAGCGCCCTCAAATATGCCAGTCGCTTTGTGTAAAAACTGATATTCAGGTACAACCGGTTCAACTAGCAGCCGACCCCAAATCTTGGAAATAATAAAGGATGGGAAGATAATGATGATAACTGTATGGCTAAACTTACCTAGTCCCACTTAGCTAAGGATATATCGCGTTCATCTTATTAGTGTTCTCTTAGACCTAACTTGACATTTTGCTTCCAACATTATATCTAATTTGTATAAATAAAATTTGTCTTCTATATTAACTCGTTAAATATGTCAACACTAAATTACGTTAATTTATTTAGAAACTTTTACAATATTATCACACGATAAATTCTTAAGGCAATATTTCCTTTTCCTTTTAATATTAAACATAAGTAACTTGTTACTAACATTGGGCCGAGTTGCCATCTAATAAAAAAATATTATGTCTATTACAAGCAATTAGTATTATTAAAAGTGTGAATAAGTAAGAATACCTTAACTTTGTATTTCAGTAAAAATACAGGTCTCGGTAAGCTACAACCATAAATATATTATTTATTATATTATAACGTTACAACATGGTCCATTAAGCAAGGCTTCAGGTAGCTGCAATAAATGCCAAGCTCTATTTACTGGTAGCATTGTGATGCGTGCGAGATACAGCCGACTTGTTCACCTTTCTTCTTTTAACATTTCATAACAAGTTGTACATAGTCTGTATTGTACTTGAAACTTGTTTAGGGAGATTAGTGCAGTGATTCTTCTTGGATATGATAAGCTTATCCATACGTTGTTGAAATATCCAAAAGTCGAACTAAGCGGTTTGATACATCGTTTTTGGTGAGAGTCGCCAGGGTTTGGAACGACCTGTTTGGGTCTATTTTTTCTGATGAGTTGAACTCAGGAGCCTTTAAGAGTAGAATGAACAGGTTTCTTTTGGATGGGCGTGTACCTTCGTCTTCATCTACACTTTCCATCAGGTGAGATGGAAGATAAACGCCTATTCCATTACAAATATATATATAAAAAAAAGCTCATGTAATAATGTATGTTAATGTTTATTTGTTGGTAGTCTTCAATGTGTGACATAAATATGGTTAAATTAAGGAAGGATTTTATGCTGAAAGTATTACTCATAATTATGTATTATGTTCAGATATATATTCCAATTAAGTGATTGTCATTTTTGTCACTTGAATACTACTAATATGGTCAAGTTTAAAATTAAGTTGTATGAGTGCGTTGAATTTCAATTGAAAACTGTATTAAAAACCAATTTGTGGATCACACAAAATGTTGTCCCATGTGGGGTTTGAACCCACAACACTCAGCGCAGTAGAAAGCGGCGAGATGCCGCTTATGCCATTATGCCATTCGTGTTGTCAGTAAATTTCGTTGTTATTATTAAAAAAGCTACTATAACTTTTAATTGAACACACGTGAATTATGTTTTCTTCGATTACTATCTCGTTGGATAAATGATTACTAATTTGTTTCATCATTGTTACAGGAGGAACTGACGAATGTCAAGGTAGACTACACATAAACAAACAAACATGAGGTTCTCGTCGAGGTCCCAGGTACGTACCAATACACTTTTACACATTGGATATCATCTTATCTGAAGCAACATCATTTGACCCTGACAGTTACCATCCAATTTGCACTTTGTGAATTATAATTAAGTTCAATCTTCTAATTCATTTGACTGACTTGATTAAATCTTTAAGATTCTCGATGTAACCTTTATATTTTATAATCATATGTTTTGAAAAATAACTAATTACAACACGTAATGAAAAAAGTATGAACAACAGTAACTGGAAACGTAAAAATGCAATGCAATTCATAAAAGATTTGATAGAGGAGAATTTTTGTGACAACTGGTATAGTAGTATGTAGTAACATTATGGAAACTAAACGATGTTCTCATTGGTAAGATTGACGTCGAGTTAAACTTGCAAGGTTAGAACCTTGAAGATGTGTGTATAAAACTATGAAGATGTGTGTATAAAAGTAAATAAGGCATAAAACCGTCTTTTATTTATTTTTAAATTTTAGAAATGGTATATATATATACGTTAAGTTTAAGTCTGGATAATACGTGGTACTTGTATATATGTTTTTTGTAGATAAAAATGTATGTGTGACTTTATTGCAAAACAGAAAATCGATGTTAAGCAATGCTTTCATTGCCTTTAGATTGTGATTGCTAAGAGTGTAGCAAAAGCTTGTTAGACAAGAAACTATTTATTAAATTTATACAAAACGATAAAAAATACGATAGCTTTAATAGTTGATAATAAATTAGCAGTTGTAAATGTTATAATTTTTAATTTATTTATTTATTATCAACAATAACTTACTGTAGTAATATGTATGATTTAATATAATATTCATTATAAACAACTTATTCAAGTTCATAGCATTCCAGTTCCATATTATTATGTACACGTAATGAGAACTGGTACTCAAAGTTGTAATACACTCAATAGTGTATTATAATATGCTATTTTGTTTAGTAATAGTCAAATTTATTTAATAATATAAACACCGTCAATTAGTACTAACTAGATAAGTTTTTACATGCGGCTCCGCCTGCCTATATGTTAGTCACCGTAGAAAAAAGTAGCCTATGTCCTTTCTCAAGAATTCAATTATTTTTAGATTAAATTTAATTCCAATCGATTCAGCGATTTAGTCGTAAAAGTGTAACGTACAAATAAAGTATCTTTTCAATTTGTATAGAGATTACATCGCGTAAAGGCTTTGCACAAGCAACATTCTTCAATGTCATTGGCAACCTAATATGCTATTAAGCGGTGATTCTGCTTCGTAATTACAGTAAGGAATTTTATTCACTATAAGACCCTCTTGTAAATTACCTGAGATTTGATGTTTATAAATTGACTGCACACGATTGTATTATGATATTGTAATGACAATATGATTATAGTTATTTTCACCATGTTTTGCATATTCTAAATGTTGTTATGATAGTAAATTAGAGGGATAAGTTCGTAGAGATGTAGCTGCTGAGTCTTTTATAATACTTGTATCTCACCAAAAACATTTTCACATAAAATATTGCCAAGACGTCTGCATATAGCTTACCCTGTGAAAATATAAGAGCCAAGCTTCCTGAATCTACACGCCTTAATTCTACTAATCCTAACTTCAAAATCTCTACGTCTCAGTAAAAAATGTATGACTTCGCCGTTTCGCTACCGTCACGAAGGCAAAACGAACGCCTTTTGTGTTTGGAAATTTCTAGATTCTGAAGTAATGTGTTATGCGAATATTTAGCTTAACTAAACGTAAACTTTGTATAATTAGTCTATTATTTAGTTTAATTAGTCTGTTATTTGCATGATATTTTAAAATTTAAACTATCTTGTATATCGGAAAACAAAGTCAAGAGGGCTTAAAAAAATTGCGCTTCGTATGGCTCGTCTTGACGGGGGTACGACCGTGCCCTCAGATGTATTAAAAAGTCATTTTTATTGATGTTAAATATTGTATAATACGCACAATAATTTGTTCTACATCTGGTATCATATCAATAGTGTGTATGTCTTTAAAAATAGGCATGCTTACCAGCACAGGCGCTATCTACTTCGTGCTCTAATAAATTTGTGGAAATGACGACACCTTAACGTGACATAAGACTAAATCTTATGGTCAAAATAAAATATAAGACAAGAATACATAAGATTGGAGGCGTTAGCGACTGTAGAAAGAAAATCCACGTAAAACACTCGCATCTTGGATATAAAGGGCAGATTAGATGTGATAAAAATATATATAAAATATATATAATGTATTAGAAATAAGTTTTGTATTATGACTAAGAGGGAGATGATGATGATGATGAAGTTTATGACAATTAATCATTGATTGTTCATCGATTAACTTTTAAAGTAAAGATTAAGATCAGTGAATATCGTTCAAGGTGATATGCAGTACCAAAAAGATTGAAAATAATTCACATTTAATTCTTGAAGATTGCATTTGATTAAGTGTACACTTGATCAAATGCAATTTACAACGGTTTATGATGTCTGATACTATCTGAACATGATTTGCAAAATAATTTAAGGACGTAAAGAACAAACAATTGTTCTTTTTCGAGCAGAATATTTATGCCAACGGTTCCCAAGCAGCCATTAAAAGGTTAATATGCGATTCTATCAACAGGACAATGAACATCAGTGTTTCGTGTATGACATTATGATTTAGAGGGCTATATTCTAAAACTGGGCCTTTATTTCATTATAAATAAATAAATATTTAAATAAATAAATATTTCGGACATCTAACACACAACGCCATCAAGTCCCAAACTAAGCAGAGCTTGTATTATGGGTACTAGACAACTGATATGAATACATAAATACTTTTTTTTGTAAATACATACATATTATACATAGAAAACACCCAAACTCCGAAACAAATATTTGCAGATCATATAAACATTCGGTCCGACCCAGGATTCGAACCCGAGACCTCATGGACAGCAGTCGCGTACGCTACCACTGCGCCACCGAGGCAGTCATCATTATATTTTACTACTATAACACACACAACTACTACTAAATGGATTTAAAGACTACTAGCAAAATGTTTATGTTAAGGGTAACATTAACATTTTGTTAGTAGTTGCGGGTACAGCTAGGGAGCTGTACCCGCAACTCCGTTCGCGTGGCATAGTCACTTTCGAGTAGCATTTATACAATCTTTCATTCCTCATGTCAACCCTTTACAACCCTATTTTTGCATTAAAAAGTCTTCTATGTCCATTTTCAGACTCTAGACTATTGTGTACCAAATTTCATTTTAATCGGTTTTGTGGTTTCGGCGTTAAAGCGCGACGGACAAACAGAGTTATTTTCGGTTTATAATATAAAATAGTAAGGATTAGAGGGCTAATCATTCAAAAACATATTTTTAGAAATTCATTAAGACACTACCGAAAGTATGCTTGAAGTTAAAATAAGAATGAAACAGAGAAAATATTTATATACGGCTCTTGACATATTTTATACTGTACGTATTTGGCTTTTAGAACTCACTGGAGAATGTCAATATTTAACCCAATAAATATTTGCGTTATAATATAATGATGGAACAGCGACATTCTACCTCTAAACATACAATATAAATTCTGTATATTATGATATATTAAATGACAGCAACATAGGCTATAATAAAATAGGTACACAAAACACCAAAAGTCTTTTTTCCAGCAAAATGTATTATCAAAACATCTGAATCATTAAAACGTCAATAACAGATCTATTCCAAAAAGTCTATGAATACAATAATAGTCAATATGATTATAAAAATAAATAAAAAGCAACACTAATTCTCGTCCAAACTTTTGAATATCGGAATACACTTTTGTGAACATCATATTTGTCTTTGCCATTGCCATATTTTGCATACAAGTAAGAAGGGGGCTCTAATGTTTTTATTTCCCCAGTTATTGCTGACATGCCTGATGGTGTACGCTTCAAGTGCACAAGCGATCATGGTGAAGTTCGGCATAAAAGGAGGTCCTATAGAGCCACCTGCACTGGAACCAATACCATCGCCTCAGCCCTACCGCGTTCCGGCTCCGGTCTGGGAAGAGCGTTCTAATGACACCCCTGATCCTAATGCGCAATGGTAATTAGTAATATTAATAAACGAAGCTTCGTCATTAAATTAGCAGTCATCAGTAACCTTGAACAATCCACTGCTTTCCTTAGAGAGGGGTCATGGTCTAACTATCATCCTGTCCAAACGGGTTGGTGAAAACGAAAACTTAAATCAAACCCTTTTTGTTTAGAGTTTTCATTCTTTCAGAGGTTTGTGCAAGTAGTATTTGCCTCTTTAGTGCAAAAAGATGCTAGTCTAATACTAACTAAAACTAACTTGAATAGTTTCAATTCGCAATCATCAACAACCCTAATGTCACACTTTAGGCCTCGGGTCTCCTCTCAAGAGAGTGTTAATTGATGGAACTATTTTAAAATAAATATTTCTTTTGCAGGCGTCCACCATTCTTCGTACCTCAACCTAGATATACTCACATTGTGTACAATCCATCGACCCTCCCTCCTGTTCCACTAAACAACGCTCAACGTTTCGTCAATGCCTACATACCACAAAATAAAGCCGTCCAAGCTGAAAATATTGGAAGCCCAGTAATTTTCAGCTCTCAAACCTTACCTGGAGTAGGCCTCCGATACTTCTTCCCCTACACGCGAGAAGAACAAAAGCCTGCGAAACAAGAAGATGCTAAGATAAATCACATAGAAAGTGATTTATCAGATAAAGCTCGAGAGTCCTCGGATGATTTCCAGTGGAAATATGAAAAAGAAGCTACGAGACGCTTGATAAGAAACAATTTAGAAGTAAGTAAAATTAATAATCCAAGTTTTTCAAAAGTAGGTATATTTCCAAGTTAGTAGCCTAGCGCAATGTGATATTATGTAGAAAATTATATTACATCTGTAATAAAGCATCATTCGTAAATTGTAAGACGTCTATGTCATAACTACCTATTGCTGAAGCTACAAATTCGTCAAACTAGTTTTTGTACTATCTCACTGTCGATGTGTCTCGTTCCTGAAACCACTTAAGGCCTTGTTCTCTCTACGATAATTTTACTTTATTTTAATTAAAAAATGTTGCAACTTAAAGTTTCTGATGGCTCAGAAGATTATGCATTTGAGAAGTTGTACTTAGTTTTTTGCTAATTACTCCACTTATCATAATTGTTAAGAAATCTAGTCATTGTAGTCTGGGGATAAGTCTGATTTGGTAAAAGTAAATTCTGAAACTGTCTAACAGGTTATTGCTTCAAGCATATATTGAAGACGATGGCTAAATGTCTCAGGTGGATAACTATTAAAGCTTTGCCCATTTTGAAACATTTTTGATCCGAAGTTTTTAAATGGAAATATCGATTAGTTGTGAATGAATTGCATTTTATTATGTAATTTAATTTAGTTTATCATATACTAGAAGTAACATACATTACACAGTTTTCATTTAGCAATTATTAGTGTCACTAAATTTGTATGTAGTTTCTAGTCAAGACTTAATTTATTTATACGCGAAAACTTATATGTCTACATAAATATTAATTACGTGACTAGCTTTCTAAAATAGTTAAGCATATTTTTGTCGTTTTGCAGGGAACAGCTAGAGCACCAGGACTCCATGTATACCAATTCCCAGTCTACGTTCAGCACCGACATCGCTAAGGTTACCAAGTTCTTTGCGACATGTCTTGCATGTTGTAAAATGAACGCAACAAGTAACTGTGATGTTTTAGATAGAACACTAGTGTAAGACAAAAGTGCCAGATGAAAATATTTAAATAAAATCTTTTAGTGACCGTCGCGCGTCGGTCTAAAGTGTTCCGTTATCGTACGGTGTAACGAAATAAAAGTCTGGATTACATATTTGTTATACGTAAATCTTTGATAAGGACGCTTTCCAGTACAATTGTACTGATATACATTATTACATACTGAGACTAAATCTATTGTAATACATCTTTGGAAATAATAAATTAATCTCAATACACACAACGTTGTAAATTGTCATAATTTAAGTTAATAACCTTTTCATGGTGAGATAACAAATAAACATATAGTAAACTTTATTAAATCTTTTTATGTTCAAAATAATTTAGGAAGTCCTGACGTAATTCAATGTTGATCACTATTAATTTGAATAATTTGTGATTATTTTTTTCTATCTACACTCATGTATAAATCCTCCTTAAAAGTTTCTGAAACAGCTAGCTTATTGCCAGCATTAAACCATCCTATATCATAGTAACCATAATATCATCCAAACGAGTATTATAAATGATGTACTAAATTTCATAATGCAAACTCCTTTTTCAAAAAAAAGAACATTGTCAGGTACGCGCCTTTCACAACAACAGCGCCGTATTAAAAAAAACGGCTATTCGAGTTCAAGTCGTATCCCGCCATTTTTGTTCGATATTAGTTCTTACATTACTGTACACCACTACACACTATGGTTTCAGAACTTTTCATAGAGGATTCATATCAAGGGTGTAGGTAAAGTCTTGTATGCAATTGTACATAATTAGGTATTGAAACCCACATTCACATTTTATAATCCTTACTATATTTTACAAAACTATTGTTTGAATAACAGACGGCCTATGGGAAGAATTGAAATTCTAAACATCATTTTGCCCTCAAGTTTTAGAACGTCATCAACATGTGTCATGTGTCATCTTTAACAAAATATGAATAAACTTTCTCTAAAGCCTAATTCCAGTGTTTTGTTAACGTCATATTACGGTTCTGAGGTAGAGAAGCAAATAGGATTTAAACGAAAGGTGCCTTATGTCATATATCAAGACTAATTCAATAAATGAAATCACCATGACATTACAGAATTAATGATGTCATTTTTGACATCATGTTCAAGACATTAATATCAGGGTTATATTTATCTAGAAAGATTAAATGTAAAAAGTCTTACATAAATTGCATTGTGTTGCTTACTGCGACCCATTTTAGTTGCTCGTTAGATGAGTAAATAGTTTTGTCATCGGAGTACCGTTGGATAAACTCTCGAAAGGATTTTTAAAATGGTAATACGCATTCGAATGCAGAGAGTGTAACGGAACCTCTTTGTTCTTGGTAATGAATCTCTATTGCTCTGAATAGTGGTAATTGTTGTGTTGCTTAGACTTTCAAACCCATTTTGAATGAACAATTTAAATATCGAACTATGCTTATAAGTTTGTTATTCATTGAAAATATAAATAAAATGTTTCGTTTTGTTTTTATCTTTTAACAATAGTGACACATTTCTTCATAGAACATACGTTTGTCACTAGCTGTAATTATGCTTGTAAATATGTAAAATAAAGAAATAATGAAAATTTTGTATGTGATTTTATTTCCAGACCCACTTTATTACACTCAAAATATCGTTAACACTAATACATTTAACTACATTATATATTTTTTTTTATTTATTTCTTTTATTGTATATACAAAGTACGAAATGGTACAACAGGAACAATCACACAATATGTAAAACAACATACTAATACCTTATTTATTACTTATATTATTCTGTGTAATTTCATTGAATACATAAATAAATAAAATAAATAATACCATACTACTTGATTGTGTTACTTTTATGTTGTATTAGTTAATTAAGTAGTCGATTACATATCGATGGAAAAGTATTTAATGATGATGATGATGTTCTCCTAGCCGATTACGGCCACGGCGGCCAGTCTAACACCAGCCAACTACGCAGGAGATGTTATAGTGCACAAGTGTGTGCGCAAATACAGATGCAGTCTATGTTCCCTCACTTTCATAATCCGATGGGAGGGTTAACCGACACGATTAGGGAGAGATCGGGCGCAGGACCGACAGTTCTACGTGCTCTCCGAGGCACGGAAGTTCACACCACAACTTCCAAACTCCAAGCTATTATTAAGTATTTATATAATCAGGAAAACTCAATAACACTTTTTGGCCCGACCCGGGATTCGAAGCCGAGACCTCTTGATTGACAATCGCATACTTCAACCACTAGACCAACGAGGCAGTATTTAATATATCTATATCTTTTATTAATTTGTCGCCCTCTATCAGCGCCAACTATCTGGATCTTGAGGAAACCGCACCCAACCGATGCCAGCTAGTTTCTTCAAATCATCGCCTACGTGCTGCAAGGCACTCCATACTTGGTTTACCTAATTACCTATAAATCCACTCTATCATATTACAACGACCTGGACTGATTCTATACTATATTTATTTATATATATATATATATTTAAAAATATTGTAAGAAAAGTTTACTGTTGGTAATATAATCGATGCATACTCACAAGACAAAATGTTTGTCTCATGTATTAAAGTATTTATTGCAACTACTAATGTAGGACATTTAAACTGAATGATGACGTAAGCATCGGATTCCAGTTTTGTACTGTGTGCCTATCCAGTATATGCAAAATTAGAGAAATTGAACATAATAACATAAACCGATTTTTAATCAAGAGGACTGAAGCAAAGAGGTACTTATAATTCTCACACATGTAAACATGAAATAATAACTATATTATAAATACTTATAACTCATATATATACTAATAAATACTTATAGGTAGTAGAGCCACGTAGATTTCAGCACGAGCTAGCTGTGATGTATTTCACAAAAGTAAACGTTAATAGAAAACTAAGAAATGTATGGGAATCATGTCTATCCATACCGAATCACGAGATCAAAACAGAATAGTAGCCATTAAACAAAAGAGGCATTACCGATTGTAAGAGAGGAATCGACGAGAAATACTTGCAACTTAGTTAAGGGTTATTTCTTTCCCTTGTGCACATACGTGTGACCTGTTGTCGAAGGCAATATTTGTGCTTTTAATTTTCAAAATCGTTTGAACAATAAACCTTTACAAATGTCACTTTTATTTAAGTTTCCTATTTTATGGAAATAAGACAGGCGCACTTATATAGTACAGTTACAACATTTCGTGAGACGGAGGTTGAAATTAAGTAATTAAAATTACATTAGTCAATGAAGTTAGATCATTATTTAGACAAACTTCAAAGCTGTGAGCGTACACAATGAATTGTGAAAAATCTATTGTGTCAGGTCTCTAATCGTCTGACGCTTACTTTGTGTGAAAGACTATCATCGAAACATGTCTTCCATTAATGTCTACTTTTTGGACCGGTTATTCAATGGCTCGAAGTAATTATATATTGAGGTTTGCTAGCCTTACCTCAAATTGTATTTTCACAAAATTTGTACTGTTATTACTGTAATCTTGCAACTCAGTTTTGAAGCAGATAATTTCAATCGATTTTAAAAAGCAATATTATGATGGAGCTGATCAGATGCTGGAGCTGGAAGTTGGCCACAGGAACTCTGTAGCAAAGCGACGCACCACCATCGAGTTGGGAGTCATTTGATTCATGTTGACGAGTAGTTTATATTTTCATAATATCTCAGGTTTGACGATGGAGCCGGAAGGTGGTCATAGGAACTCTCTAATGAAACAATACAATCCATCGAGTTTGAAATTGTTTTATTCATCTTTACGAGTACGTAATGTTAGTATTCAGGGGCTTTAATTTGTGTTCTTGAACACTTAGTTCTAAATGGTAATATGTAATAATAATGATTCATGATGAAGTTAAAAGTGATCTCTGTATTGAAACGGTCTCTGTGTTGACGACGAAACCGTCTCGAATTCGGGCTCTTTTGATTTGTCTGGATTAGTGTTTTGATCCTAGATGTTTTGGTTAGTAAAGTGGATGAGTTGAATGAGATGAACTGACTGAGAAACCTATCCAGCGATAGCTAAAAAGTAAAAAATATATTAAGCAAAAATTTTTGGTAAGAAAAAGCTTTTTTGAAATGCTCGAATAAAATATTCCTTGAAAACTTTTACTATCAACTTATAAAGTCATTACACAATTTCTATATGTAATACAAAAGCTTGTTACGAGATTTACCTGCGTAATTAAGGCAGTAAATTATATAAAACTTGATTTGACTGATGTTTAAAATTTTCAGACTAAGTAAATCCTGGTACGAAAATCTCGTGATTGGCTCTTGCATATATGTATGTGTAATGTCATATCAGTTGATAGTAAAAGTTTTCAAGGAATACTTTATTTTATTAGAGCAATTCAATAAAAGCTTGTTCTTGAAGAATTTTTTCGTGTTAATTTATTATATAAATAAAAACACTTAAGCATAACTGAAATAGAAAACCAAGATTATATTTTCATTTTAAAATAAATATATTAAAATCAAAACATAAACAAGACAGAAAAGTAGTAGAAAAAAGTGGATATTTTGAGGGTCACCTTCCCGGCTGTCAAAATGATGGAAATAGATATATCTATTTACAAAGTCCGTAGAGATCAAAGTCGTGAAATAAATCAATATAAATTTCTTAAAAGACAATCGCCCCTTTATTTACTATTTTATAACACGTTTACAAGGTTTAATTATCCAAGTTTCCTTAAGGAAGTTAACGGCTACTTTATAAACCGTTTGCCTTCAATTATAGTCAAAGAACGTTTAAAAATAACTCATCCTTCCTCTATTAAGATTTAATTAACAATCAAGGCCATACAAATTTGTCTAATCTGCAGTTTGATTGATACGATGCTAATGAAAAAACAAACATTGTGTTACAAATTGTTCAAGGTCGATCGATACAAGTACAAGGTATATGATGTGTAGAATGTAGTAACAGTAGCTTATTAAAGAAGATAGTTGAATTGCGATCAAGTGATTGCGACCTTTATTTTGCCGGATGCCGTATGTTGAATACTAGCTCAATATTGAATGTTTGAATGGGCAACAGAACATTATGAATAGTTTTCTAAATAGTCTAAATGCGAATCGGCAAATATTTTAATTAAATTGGCATAGACTACGTGTAGCGCTAGTTATATATGTGTTGTCCGGTTCTACGGACTTTTCGTAGTTAATGAACGCCTCAAGTGCCTACCTCATAAATACCAGCTTCTATGATATGATTGGCTGAAATATTTTAAACGTCAAATTTTAATAGAATATATATATAGCAGAATCCTCGAAAACTTACTAAAATAACTGACTGCCTCGTTGGCGCAGTGGTATGCGATTGTGGTTTGTTTGTTGTGTTTGAAGTCTCGAGTTCAATTCTCGGGTGGAACAAATCTTTGTATGACCTGCAAGCATTTGTTTTAGAGTTTGGGTATTTTTTATGCAGAATATGATATTTACAAAAAAATATATAATATATAAATATAAAATATAATATATAATATAAATATATGTATTTAAGTCAGTTGTCTAGTACCCATAACACGAGCTCTGCTTAGCTTGGAACTAGATGGCGTTGTGTGTAAGACGTCCGTTAATAACTGCTCTAACGTAATTGATTTCTAAAACGATAAATTTATCAAAGGGTGCTATAGTAATAGAATCAAAGATACTACAACATCATAGGACAGCAAGAGCGTATTACAATATCTTTGAACCCTGGTGAAGTCATAAATTACTCATTTGTAAACTTAATAACTACGTCCACTCGAAAGGATAACCTCTATAATTAAATCACGGTAGAAAGGTCAATGCGTACATAACGTACTCCTTTAGCTACTTAAAAAAAGTAAAAGTTTAGTATTTTACGAAACATAATATTACCTATTTTTATTACACTTTTATTTGATATACATTAAATTAAATACCTGTATATAATTAATTTAAAGATCAACTAGCTTTGCCCTTGGCTCCACTCCCGTGTATGTCAATTAGATAGACTACACGTTTGGCCTAGTGGTTTAAGCGGCCGTCAAGCCGATCTCTACGGCGCCAAGTGTTGCAAGTCCAAATTCCACATGGGACCAATCTTTTGTTATTCTGAGTCTGGTTGTCCTTTGTGTCCCTTTCATGTATGTTTGTAAAGTCCTCCGCGGCTCTTTACAAGTTTACTTTCTTTTTTTTTTGTGCGTGTATCCCCTCGGATTCCATAGACTGGTGGTTATATCGGACTGGAACCGACTAAAAACCGCACACCATCTCGGGTACTAGAAGCTGGGGAACTAGATGTACCCTCGCAAGGAAATCCCTGGAAGCAGTGATATTGTCCTTGCTGATCGGCTCATTTAGTCGACACCCCGTATTCTTAATCTATCACCACACGGACAAATATTTGTTAAGATATAATAACTGATTAAAGCCAAGCTGAGTAAATTAACTTTTAGCGTTACTTTAAGTCTTCAGAGCTCGTGACTGGATGACACGTGTAGCGCTTCAGTTTAATGAAGTTGGTAATAAAGTCGTGCTTCGTGACGAATGTTGCACAAATGACACTTCCTGGTTTCTTGACGATCTGTATAAGCGAGATAGTAAGTACATTTCACTAGATGAAAGATTGTTCGCAATTTAAGAGACTGTTCTTTTATGTCAGGAGTTACGTGCACTTTATTGAACAATGTGGCTATTATAAAACTGTAAAGATGTTAAGTGACCGCAAGTAAAGCCCTGGACTTATGTAATTCTCAAAACGTATTTATTTTTTCGTTGCTGATCATACTGAAATTTATTATTCACTTAATTTGTTTTACGGAATGCATTCATTATAAATTACTGCCAAATGGTAGAGAAAAGGATATGTCATTTCTAAGTAATTCGTATTTAAATCACTATTTAATGATTCTTATTTACTACAACGCATCTACTACTGTGAAGGACAATTTTGCTAGCGTTGATGTAACACTTTGCGGTCAGTGTCTTTTAGTTTTCAAAGAAATTGTTATGTTACGTAATAATTCGGACGAACTAAACAAAAGAAACGTTCTATTTTATGCTAAAGGATTCTACAATGAAAAATAAATGACAATCTCGAAAAGTCAAAAGTAAATCATTCTTAGGATTCTATTTCCAACCTGAGTTGTTCTTTTTCTAATTTGTATTGTACTTACAGTACAAAATCTATAAATGATAAATAATAAACAGGACCAGAAACTTTTCATAGTTCCTGTGCTTGTTAGATCAACTCATGGCTTTATCAAAAATTTAATAATTTTTAAATTTATATTGTATTTACAATACAAATCTTACATCAAAAAATACATAAATAGAAATTTTCAATATCACATTCTGTAATTATCAGAACAAGACTTGGCTATGACACCAATATATGTATTTTATGCGTATCGAAAATTGTTCTTCTAAAATAAGCTAAATATAAATAACAACATATTTTTTGTTCCTCATCATAAGTTTAATTACTAGTAATTCGTGTCTACCGGTTCAATGCTATCACGCCCGGCTGATCCTCTCCGTTGTGCACACAAAGCAACTGCCGAGTTAAATTCGCTACACCGTCATATTGTCTATTCATAAAGTATTTAACACACGGTGCTTGGTGCTAACATGCCCGGATGTAAACCTTGCATTGTGGTACCTGGTTAAGAATTTATTGTTTGTTAATTATTGTCTATAGTACATTTACTATATATGATGATGATGTAATGTTTGGTTACCTTTTCAATAATTTAATAGGTCTAGCTGATTTGGTTTTTCTATGTATCGGCAACAGAAATTGTTGATTATACGTACTATACTGGAAAATAAATAAACAAGACATCATAGAAACAGGACAAAGAGATCCGAAATTATCTAAGAAATAAATTGCTGCTACAGTGACATCAATCTTTTTCAAAAACCCCGGTATAAGTTCTTCTTCTAGGATTTCGTACACATTATATAAAAAGTTAGTTATGCATTAAACAGTAAGATTTTTTAATGTGAATTATTCTATTTGACAAATAAATCATCGACTAACAGATTTGGTTGAAGTAGAGTTCACCGTGACAATATAGAGGTTCAATTTAAACTCACGACTCGTCCATCATTCACGTTTTAGTTATGAAATGAAGATTACTTTCTGCACTTATATGGTACTCATCAATAGCCTGTACTAGTCCACTGGTAGATATATGAATACCCTGAGACCTTTCTCAGGAAATCTCCTTAGGTTTTGGCCTACTATATCAAGCTTGCCGGAGGGTTTGGTATGGTGTTTGTTTCAGGTTAACTTTATTTTAGTATTAATATTTTCCTGCGTAATTTACTTCTTTAGTCGACTCCTACAGCACTCATGGCATAAGTAGGGCTGGTGAACTGCTGATAATCCTGTATTTTATTCATCACCAAGTTTTTCAACATCAATATTCATGTAAAAATGTAAGCATATTCAATTTGTAAGTTCTGATGCTGGATGCGAGAAACCAAGGATCAAACCAAGTGGCGTGCAATTGGAGAGGCCTATGTCCAGCAGTGCGATAGGCTGATGATAATGATGATGACACATAAAAATAATACAGATTTTTATGTTTATTACTTTAGAACTTCGATATTATTATGAACTTTTTTTATTTAGGAATAATTCCCATTTGGTACACACTTCTTCTTTATTTTCGAAGGAAAACTACTATCTCTAAACGTGGAAAATCAAGGCAGAAAATATACATTTTTTTATATTTTGTGATCGGTGTTTTATACTTAAAAGTTAATAATATAAAGAGCTATTAATTTTGAAGATCAGTATAATATTTTTGAGTATTAATGGATGAATTAGTGTTTATATATATTAACTTTTGCCCATGTCTCCGCCCGCGTGCATCCGCATGCCACGTCCTTTCTCAAGAACCAAAATATCTCTATGCCAAATTTCATTGTAATTGGCGCAGCGGCTTAACCGTGAAAGAGTAACAGACAGACAGAGTTACTTTCAAATTTATAATATTAGTATGGCAAATTCATACACTTCGAATAAAATTGAAACTTTATTACTTTTATTGGCTTATACATTTCATCATAATTTCTGAATAACGATGAGATTATAGTCATTTAGTCATATTTCGGACATTTTAACACACAACGCCATCTAGTCCCAAACTAAGCAGAGAGCTTGTACTATGGGTTCTAGACAACTGATATTAATACATATATACGTTTTTTTGGAAATACATTCATATTATACATAAAAAACACCCAAACTTAGAAACAAATTTTTGCAGATCATACAAACATTTGGTCCGACTCAGGAATCGAACCCGAGACCTCAAGCACAACAGTCGCATACGCCACAACTGCGCCACCGAGGCAGTCTTTATTACAAGATTATTACACTTTTATATAGATAACTATACTAGTATAGCCACGTTTCTCATTTGATAAAGTTACAATATAATAAACTTGTCTTTTATTTTAATACCAGCCATGCTATATAAAGAAAACAATTTTTTACAATTTTCGGATAATTAATGTCTTTATTCATCACATTTTTTTCTTTTAAGTTGAAACATAGCTTATCATTTTACTGTGTAGGGTAGGGTAAAGAGATACTAAAGTCTATCAAAATATGAGATTGAGCTGTTTTTAGATACAACCCCTCCTATATCCAAAAAGGTGCACTCTAATGGGACAATAGTGGTTTGCCTCATATACTATGAAAATAAACAACTTACAATGTTATCGGGATCACCAATTCGATTAATGTTTCTACAACTTTCTTTTAATGTATTGTTCAGAATGCAATGAGGATTGTAATTTGATGTTGTGATAACATTTGACTCTTGTTAGTAACAATAAGATCTTACACTAATAACAATCGTTAACCACCATTGGCAATTGTTTTTGTATTTCGTTACGCAAAATATACTTACAATAACTGTGCATTAATACAGTTATACTCCATAATCTTTGGGGCATTTCACAACTACTTCTTGCTATAATAGATAGTATTTTATTGTCTGACTGCCTCGTTGGTTTAGTGGTTAACGTAAGTGACTGCAGATGAGAAGGTCTCGGGAACGACGCCCGGGTCGGGCCAAAAGTCCCGGTTGTCTAAAACATCTATGACAATCATTGTTAGGAAGTCAATGCCTTTAAATATACTGATAACTAGTTAAATCTTCGAATTATTTTTTTTATATATATAAAATCTGCCAAAATGACTCTGCCCTACCTGATGGAAAGCATGAGCAGAATCCAAAAGTGGTGGTCACCATTCTCAATGCGAAAAAGAACAATGCAGCATGGTGACCCAAACTATGGCGGCCTGGTGAGATGCTTTTTCACGCCCCGCTTAAAGGACCCGGGATCATAGTGGGAAGGAAATACTTGCGCTGGTAGTGAGTTCCAGGTTTTGACCACTCGGCGCAGGAAGGAAGCACCGAAGCGATGAGTACGAGAACGTATGTCTTCCACTTTAAAGCGGTGACTTCTAAGGCCGGCACGTGTTGTTCTGTAGAGGAAGGGAGAGGGGGGGATCAATTGGAAGAGCTCTTCAGAACACTCACCATGGTAAAGGCGATAGAGGACTGTCAGTTCACCCTTAGAGTTACGGAGGTCCGATACACTGATATTCAGGTATAACCGATTGAATTAGTTGCTGACCCAAAAGATCTTTAGAATAATGAAGACTAGGAAGAAAAAACTAGTATTTTATTAATCTCGAAACAATAATTAATATTTAATTACAACAATTAGCTTTGTAACTTGTTTATTCATTGTATGGTTACGCAATGTTAGTTACAGATATTTACGCAGATTGACATATTTCTATGTTTAATCAACTACCTGTGTAATATTAAAGTAGGGACTACACTCAAGGGGGTCGGAGTGAGCTTATATCACATCAACTCAATCGTAACGATGACCGCAGTGAAACGTATGAATTCCTGATTATTAATGTGAAGTTAACAAATTATTTACATTAAAATAAAATCTAAATTTTACTAAATCCCTTTTAAACCAAGAGATAATAAATGGAATAAGGTTTAGAGTAAGAAATATAGGGAAAATGGCTAAAATTGGAATACATTAAACAACAATAATACTATTAAACTCTCGTGTCTGTCGTGGTGTTAATAACAACCAACCGCCAACCTCACTTTGTCGGACAGGACATAATATAAAATACTAAAATACATGTTTGTTCCTCATTTATTTGTAAAGTAAACAATGTCAACTAAAAACTGTAATCTACAATGTAGTTGATATTTCAGATCTTAACATATAAATCAGCAAAATGATGCAACGAATTGCAAATAAACTCAAAAATATACCTGAGTTTATTTGCAATTCACATAATTGAATTCATATATTAATAATGTCTTTCGGGCTTATTTGGCAAAATATTTTTTTTTAATTATTCCTTCCGATATTCAAATTTTTTTTATTTCTAAGCTTTACTGTCCTGAATGTCTTTTAAACCATCTTTTTTTTTTCTTCAACACAACGCCATCTAGTCCCAAACTAAGCAGAGCTTGTATTATGGTGAAAAACTGATATATATATATATAT